>JABASF010000642.1:0-35185 GCA_019776145.1 Harlomillsia oculata
ATGCACTTTAGTTCTTTTTTTGAGCTGCCGCTCTACACTAACATTCCACGGTAGGCCGCCTTTTTTGCCTGTCGTCATAGTCATAGTTTTGTACTTCTCCTTTTACTCTGGTCTCTCTGTTTTTCTTCCCCGTGCCCATACCAAAGCGACGGAACGAGTCAGAGGACGAGAAACCGTCTTCTTCCTTCAGCTTTTCCACCTTTATTATGAATTTATGACATTTCACTTTTTCTCCACTACGGATCATTTCTTCTATCCGATTCTATTCAATTTCCTACCAGGCCAACTTTAGTCTTTCCCATTTCATGAATTTTCATTAGTCTCTCTTTTCCCCCTTTTTAAATACAAGACAACTCCCAGTCTGAGACGAATCATATTGAAAGCAGTTCAATCCTTTCAGTTTAATATCGCTTTAATATAAACTTGCAAGCTAAAAATCTTGGAATACTAAATTTTAAAAAAGTCATTGCAAGCCATTTTATGTTAAAAGCTGATTGTTGATTATGTCGAGCAAAAATTGTGTTGTGTAAAGTGTAAGGAGTATTAACTGGGACGGCATTGCATTAACCCTTTAAAAAGCCGCTTTTGGTGCAATGCAAGGGTGAATGGGTGAATCTCTCATCTAAGCTAACTTTTAGTGCAATGGGACTCACACACGGATCACTTGTAAGCTGCAAATGAAGAGAAAAGACTTGACATTAAAACATCGCAAAGGGGGAGAGTGCAGAGGAAGCAAAAAGTTAGAAACCGCAGATAGAGGCCAAACAAACTTACTTCCTTCCTCACATTTTCATATGTAATCACATCACATTTTCCAGAGTTTCATCCAATGTATCCAGTCAAGCCACATTATTTGCCACCTTTCTAAGAGTACGGAGAACAATGTCAAATGGTAGAAGAGGACGCCGTCGTTTCTTGGGCAAGTTTTATGAGTCCCTCAATAAATACGCTTCATTACGGTCGTCGTCGTCATCATCGTCGTCGTCAGGCGCTCCCAACAATCTGTTCTGCCTGCTTGTAAGCATCATCATTAAATTGCCTTGCTTATATTACAATGATTCCATTCATTACATTCTGTATGTATACATATGTTCTTCACACTTTGTTTCATCGATCTTCACAACTATTGAAGTACCAGTTTTCATGTAATGACGGCAATGGGAAACAGGTCTTTACAACCCTGTATACTTTAATGAAAGGTAATATACATTGTATGCAAAGATAAAAAGAAAAATCAATCCTTCGATGTAAAGCAAGGATGGGAGTGTGACAGTGTCAAGATGACACCATTCGCACTGTTGTGGTATCATGTTTCTAGATGAAACGGAAAAATAATAGTAATGTAACGCACAAAACAACATTTATTGAACAGAAGAACGGGATAATGAATTAAGGAATCAAAATGATATGGGAAGGGATCGTCCAGTCAAGTTTCCTTTATGACCACTTGAAGTGAACAAAATGACTTCAAAATGAGTCGGTCTGAAATGAAGTAGGAAATTGGATTCAAGGAGCAATGCCAATGGAAGTATGTAAGCAAGCAACGGTACAGAAATTCCTACTTTGAATGGAATGAAGTGGTATTAGATTTCGTTGTGATTACAAGGAAGGCTTTAGAAACATTATTATTTTGATTCTATTCATATTTGGAAGGAGAAAAGCGAGTCAATGTTTCGTGTAAAGTGAGTAGAAGAATACTGTACTGTTGCACAAGCATAAGTTTGAAGTGGAAATCTTGTCTATGTGTGTTTTGCAACGTGAAACTGGTATAGTATAATCTCTCCTCCGAATGTAATGTACGTAGTACAACATCAGTGGCATGGCATGCCATGGGTGAAAGAAAGGGTGGATGGATGTGTCTCTTTGTCTGGACGAACTTGACTTTTTCCCATGACATTTCATTCTACTCGCTACTCTCCTCTGGGCTCATTTGCATAATATTTTCGGTAGCTAGAAGCAGTCTCTCTTGCCCTGTGCTCATGTTCTATGCACCATTCCACCTATTCACTTCTGTTTCTGACTCTTGGGGAGTTTTGAGGCACAGGCTCAACGTTTCATCTCTTAAATGGAACAATACACAATTTCATATGTACCACTATCATCAGTACAAAACCAAGGAAAATTCGCGAGATATTCGTGTTAAAAAGGCTTATCCTACTACGTTTTATCCGTATCGATTTAAGCACATTTACTATGATGTACTAGAGAAACAACGTCTCCTCCTTGAACATTATTTTACTCATGTGAAAACGTAATGTTTTGAATTTTTTGTATCCGCTACTAATATTGTTATGCGGTTTCCATCATTCCATCCTAAAAAAAACTTTTTTGGAAAATTCTTTGACTTTTCGAATTACTACTACTTGCACACAATGTGTGAAATTAAAGAAGCATAATGATTTGGAATCACGCTGTATCTAAATAGATGAGAAGGTGGTGTTTATAAAATTGTTAATAGCCTAATGTGGTTAACCATACGGACTAGGAATGAAGAAGCAAAAGGATAACATTACACATTGCTGATGGGGATATTAATGCGAGTTGGGAAGATTAAGGTACCAGTTATGGGAGTTCCGTTTTTAATTCATTATTGTGTAGGAGACACTGACCTTTATGTGGTTGCGTTGGCACACACACACACACACACACACGTTCTCTCGTATTATAGAGAATACTTACACTTTTGCAATGTGTGTGGTTTGTGCACAGAATCTCATCGCATCCCTGTCCTTTATGAAATTGTGGAGAATGTGTGCACCCGTCAACACTGCATCATCTGCTCTTCATGAGGTATTAGCAAATGTACACAGGTTACTGTGCTCACATCACACACACGAGAAAGAATCAACAATTTTGCAGTAAGTAAATTTGCTTCCTCAAAGTGCGGAGTGATTAGGTGTAAAGAGAAACGAAGAAGCAACATGACGTGATGAGGATGAAGAATTATTACTATCAGGAGATCTCACGTCATGTCGATTGGAGTGACTTCGATTCCTCAGGTGCTTGAGCTCTGTGTGAATTGCATCTTCCGGTTACTCAATAATTCGTGACTCTCTTGCTACCTGCCGACGTTTTTATCATGAGGAACTACTGTGAAACGGTGTTCGGTGGTGGTTTCGAGGGATTAACAACAGCGTAACGAATGAACGAACGAACGTCTAATGATAATGAATGATTGACAGAGGAGCGAAGCAGCTGGTCATCGGAAGTATGTAAAGTATCGCACCGTCAATCTTACGCCAAGCATGATCGGTTACTAATATAATGTACTGCTATAGCCACAGTTGTTGCAGTTACAGGGTCATTTTAAGTTGAAGACTGGAGATATATATTTCTATACTATTTCTTGGTGGGGAATTTTTATGAAATGAACTCGCAATTCACATGTTCCATTATTTTCCATGTTGCGTTATGTATTGCTTTGAAGAAAAAACAAGGAATATATGAAGTCTGGTGGTGAAGACAGGAGCAGTCGTTGTCGTTACATTACTTAGCTTTGCATGTCCTCAGGAATCGAGGAGCGGAGTAAGTAGCAAAGTAGTCTTTTTGCGCTTTTGTGATACTTATGATTGTGTGTGCATGTAGTTACGATGAGCTTGACAGGAGGTACTTGAACCAGCTTCAAAGTTTTGTCCATACATTACAATACATTAGATTACATATGGGAGAGTGTGCAATGCATATAATGCAGGTACGAAAGTATATGAAGAAGGCTCTCAGTTGATTTGGCATGATAATGTGAGGAGACATTGGTAGATTATTGCAGGAAGATTATGTACAGAGCATGGCGGGTGGACATTGAATGTGTGAGAGAGAAGAGAACATCCATGTTCCCTCCTGACAAAACAATCTTCTTAAGAAGCACACGCAATGCCATCAAGAAGAACCAAAAGTCTTGTCACAGTGCTTTTTCCCTTTATTTTATTCCATCTCTCTCGAAAAAAGTCTCAGAGTTTTTTTTACAAGTTTTTCTTACCCTTTGTGTGCTCATGAGCCTGCTCATCTGAATCTTTTACTGAGACAGTCACTTGGCGTGCTGTATTGCAGGTAAAGCATTTTGATCCGGTGAAAAATTTAGGAATAAATCCTCCAAACTCAATAAATTTAGTGCTTAGACCGGATTTTTTTGTCTTTGGTGACTGGTGGATGGAGAGCGACGGGAGACGCTCTGGTGATTATAGCTGACTAAGAAATATCTTCGAAAGCACTGTAACAGATCTGGACTAAAGTTTTGCTTTGCGACTAGTAGGACTAGTAGAACAGACTCAGACTCTAGAGTCGTATATAAACGTGTGACAATGACAATGTAGTGGTTTAAGTACATCTAATATTTATATGTACTATGATACTTTATATAGAGAAGGAGAAGGGAATGGAATGATGGTAAGAAAAACACATAAGGCTCTTCTTCTTGGTTTTGGACATGAGTGTCGCGTATTGTTATTAGTTGTTTTGCCTCCTGTTTCCATTTAATTTGAGTGTATCACAGAAAAATAAGTGTGGACGATGAGGATTTGAGGATTGGAAGGTAGGCCAGAGTGAGAGCCAGAGCGAATGAGCTACTATACTTGTATGGTTTGCGCGCATAATCTTTGACTGGAGTTGGGAGCAGAATAAGCAGAAAGCAGAGCTCGAGCTACAGAGGAGAGAGAAGTGGGATGATCATATCTTGTGGTGAATGATTTATTCTCGAAAATGAGACTGAAGACAAGTTCAGTGTACTTGGGATGGAGGATGGGACATGGTCTTCACCATTGGTCCATCGCCATCCCACCTATGTGACAAAGTGTGGAGAGGGTGGAAATGAAAATTGCAAAAGGTGGGCAATCTCAATCATCATGGTGGCTTCTTTTGCTCCGGTCGAGAGGCAATATCCTCTTTGTCCTGTCTCCTTTTTGCTACTCATTACCTCTTTCCTTATGCTCTGTCCTCCTCATCAGCTCGACTTGGCGTGTTTTGTCGAGATGCTTGGTCACTATCGGAACGCACGAAAGGCGGTGGACAAACTCAAGATGCATGCCGATAAATAACATAACTTGTTGGAGAATCATCCCTTGTCATCTCGTGTGCCTCTGGCCGTGTGCTACGCTTGCATCGCGTCGCAACGCTCTCCTTAACTCCTTCCTCACTTGTCTCTTCGACTTTTTGGCTCGTTGACATGCTTCGTCTCTTCCTTCTGTTGTTGTTGTTACTACTTCCATCGACTCAAGTCAAAGCATAAGCAAACTCATTCTTGACTATGACACTTGTCCGCTCCTGTGTGTGCGGATGCGGCTCCTCGCTCCATTATGATTATGAGTCTTGTTGTTTGAGTTTTCCCTTGCTGTCCTCACTGCCGCCACGGACAACTCAAACTCCAAACTTGAAACTCTAGCAGGAATAAAAGAAATGAAGATCACGTCTGTTAAGATGCGACTCCGCCTAAATAGTCCATGTCAGCACATGGAGCATAGCAGATGAGAAAAAGGGACTAAAAGATCGACCCAAAATAATGCTCAATGCTTAGCTTTTGCTTTGCCTTGCAGACTTTTGCCGAAAGACGAAAGATGATCCCCTGCGGAAACGGACTCTGTCGTCCGTCGTCCCACGCTTCGATGCCGCCTAACTTCTGTCTTGTACTCTTCAAGTGTGACAGTCGACAGTCTCGTCTATTGCAGCTTGCAGCTATCACCCGTGCCTCGTGCTCCTTCCTGTCCTCTCGGCCCAATTAAAATCTAAACTTGCCAATTTAATTCGAACATAATGAAATTTTCTACTTTTCTCATATCAACTAAACTATATATACTCTATGTCGTACGTATGATCAACTCGGAGTCACACACAGCACATAGGCACAATAAGCACAAACCGTCCGGGTCCGACTCCTCGTCTGCATACTCAATCATTTTTATCTGTTTTTACCTTCATCTATAGACCTCCTCCTTCTCGTCGTCGTCTTTCCTTTTCCCCTAATCTTAATTGCTCGAATGAAATGAAAATTTTCATTTCCGAATTTCCAATTACATTTTCATCAGACGGCTGCCATGCCCTCCAGGATTCATGGATACTTTTTTCGTTCTTCCTTCGTCTACCTCTCGCTCGGCCTCCAACTTTCCACTTCATTGCATGTTCCGTTTCAAACATCACTTCAGGTGGATCTTAAAAAAATAATACGTAATACGTAATAATAATAATAATATTCCCATTCTTCGCCGTCTTTCTCATACTCCAATTCCTTTCATCATATTAGTAAATTGTTAAAGTACGCATGCTATACCAAATGGCAGGAGCAAGTTTATGTGGAACAAAAATAAAACTATAGAATCCACTTATATGATATGTACGTCATATTTATGACGACCATACACATTTCTATATAGTCAAATCTTGCTTTGCTTTGCTTACCGTACTCAAATAAGCATTAGAATAATTAAATGAAATACCAAAAGGCAGGCATTATGGAAACAGACGAGTTCAGGACGTGAAGATTGTGTAAACAGTTCTCACTGATTTGATTGGATAAATGGACGTCCAGAAATGATAGTAAGGTCGATCGTCAAATGGAAGAAGGAATAGTGATCCAACTATATAATACGAGGCCTATTGTTGTGTAATCATTGTACCTGATTTGAATTAATATACTGAGAGTTGAGACAATGCGACTGAGAGTACAGCTTCATAAAATCATTTTATTATCCTATCCGCCTATCTCATCCACAAGTAAAGAAAATTCTCATGGACGGGAAAACGTGTGGAGTTTGTGAACGATGCGATGCTGTAGAAGCTAAGAATACAAAAGAAAAAGATTGCATGAATGAAGATGATGAAGGTAGAACGTTGGGATGAGGCAAGGTAACATGGATGGATGGATGGAGCTGTGCGAGTTGGGGCTACTTGAACACAGTTGTTTTGACGGTGCGGTGGCGGCGTGAGTTAACAAGTTCATGTGATTAGGACATTTAATTAATCAAAGAAGTGAGGATGAATAATGGAATTGAGCGCCTAATGAGTCGAAGGTGTTTGGAAAGAAGGGTGACAAGGGGTTAGGACTTGTGTGGTAGTATAGGTGACAAACACTTGTTAATGCCCTGGGAAATGAGACACGTGAAAGTGGAAGTGAAGAATGAGGAGACAAGTGCGAGCGAACGCGGAATCGGTCGCTCAAATGTCAGGGTCAGTGGCGGTGTGGTGGTTGAACATTTGGAGAATAGTAGGTTCAATTGGACGGTGAAGTTGAGCATTGCATTTATACATGTTGATGGACGGATGGGATTTGGTATGAGATTTGGACTTGGTCATTAGACGAGGGCCATTAGACATGCACACTGAATACGGACTGGCTTGCGTTTGGTGAAGTAAGCCTGCTGATATTCGGTATAGCTTGGGACAACTAACGTGGTAGTGGTGGTAGTCTGGTAGTACATAGTAGTTACATAGTGGAAGTCGTGAAAGTGGAGTAGTATTGTCTGTCTGACACTGCCCGGGTCACAAAGAAGTAAAGTGAAGGAGAAACTGGAAGTTGGAAGTTGGAGATCGGAGAATGTTGAGACAAGAGATAGAGAGAAAGAGGATTTTGACAGAGCGGATACGGCTTTGGAGTGGTGGAAGGAGGCAGGAATTTTATAGTATCTCGTTTGTGTCTTTGATCTGAAGTATATTGTTATAGTTATTGTGATCTGGGTGGGTGGTAATGGCCAATGTATCGGTGGGGATTGGGGAGCACGGAGCAGAGTGAATGTGTGTGCGTGTGGATGCTGGATCTGTGTCTGTTGGAGCGTCTTGAGGAAGATGCGGATGCGGATTGAGAGGCAAAAGCAGAAAAGCACGAGATGAGAGGAAAGGGGTACACATGCACAACACACATTACAAAATTACAATATCCCATAAGCCAAAAGCAAAAGAAGCTTGAAAAGGAGAGTTTAGTTTGGTTTGTTGAGTTTGAGCAAGACTGAAGACTGAAGACGATCGAGGATGAAAGTCATAGGAAGAAGAGTGGCTGGTTCAGCATTGTATTCAGGAGGCTCTCTGAGGCTCCGGCTCTCTCGTTCTCATCTCGTTTAGGATGCTGATGCTGTCAGAGCGTCTTTCATCCTCTCCATGCGTTGGGGAGGATGGAGTTGAGTGGATCGGAGCTAGAGTCGACTCTGGGTTTGGTTTCCAATCCTCCACCCTGTGGGTCGGGCCCGAGTCTCCAATCCGGGAATCAATCCGGTCTAAGACATGCGCCCGCTCCTTATTTCCTATAGACAATTCCTGATCGAATTGACGGCTGATCAGCCCCCTCCGTGGAGATGAGCCACCGATTTGAGGAGGGGGTTCGACTCACGTCTCCAGTCCTTTTTCCTTTTCGCTTTTGCTTTTGCCAAAGCACGAAACACGGACTCGGTGTATCAGCATCAGCACCACACACCACCAAACTCAAACTCCACATGTATGCAAGAAATGCAGTTGCTGGTTACGAGACTCAAGCTTCCTTGCCCGTCTCGCTGCTCACTGTTCAGCGTGCCTCACTGCTCGGCTTTCTGGTCCTATCGACAGCCCCTGATACCCCCAACACTCAGTTCTCTTCTGCTCTCCGAACTGCAATCATCGCATCGTCATGTCCTACACTCCTCTCACAGTGCCCTGTCCATCAGCCCGGCTCCCCAACGTATCTTGACCTCACTCTTCACCTCTGACATTCGCAAACCCTAACAACCACCCAGTCTTTTAATTGCTCCACCACCAATCTGTCTAATACACATCTCCACCCTTCAATCACCGCGGCGACCTTTTAACCAAATCATACACATTTCATTCCAGTCATTTTGCCCCAGAAAACGTTTCCGTGCGTACGCCTTCTCGTCTCACCCTTGTTTGGATTACTTTCTCCTCCAAGTGACGGTCTCCGTGAAACGTATTAATACTGTACCATTTCGACGATTGCGGTTACCTCATCAAATCACAAACTTGGCCAATACTTAATAAGTAATAAGAAATCGTATTTACAACATTGTTGGCATTATTACTACTGTATTTAAAACGTGTCCATTTTTGACACCCAGTATAAAAAAAATACCGGACCGATTACGTTACGTGAAGGTTGTGCAATTTCAAGTCGCCGGATTCATTACTATTCAATTTAACTGTGTGTAATCATTGAACATTCAAAATCTGGGATTATCAACAATTAATTACCCACACAAACCCGAAAAGTTAACTGCTTAATTGTTGATTGTGCATTAACTTCCTGTCAAAAAAAACTTTCCCTACCTGTTTTCAGTGACAATTTACATTTTGACTGAACTCATACAAAATAGTGTAAACTACTGGGGGAATTGGATCACGTTGAGGGATTGAGCCTTTGATTATCATTGCCAACATTGGAAGCAAGCAGGTTGTGAATCGAATTCATATGCAAACTGAATCCTAAAATAAAATACAAAGTTTACTATAGTGTCTCTTTTTTGTGATGGAAGCTTGTGTTGTTGTGTCCATTGATGTGCACGAAGGAAATGGCATAATAAGAGGTGTGTTCCACACTCAACACCAACGCGAGACCGAAAGAGTCATGCAACCCGTTCGGTAGAGGTTTTGACTCCTCCAGTTAAAGTATATAGTGTTCAATGCAAAGCCCACGTAATAGTTTTTGAATCGTCACAGTGTTGTTGTCGAGTGAAATGGAATGTGAACAAATTGAAAATCATTCAAGGGAGAGGAAGTGATTCTCATTGTTTTCTTCATTATTGCCTTTTGTGACTTGACTAAAAAACGGCAGGAGGATTTGGATGAGGAGTAAAACTCAGTAGAGAGGAATGACACTTGAGTGTTAACGTTTTTTGGTGCGTTCCTTGTCTCACTTGCCCCAAAAGACGCCGAGTCTCAATCTTCTCAACACATGGGCCAAAGAGACGGAACGACATCGTTCAAGCATCTGTTGCACTTGACCAGTGTTTTTGAGAAACGTCACTCGTCATCACCATGTCCATCGGACACAAGAATCTCTTCAGGGTCACCACCGATATTCTCCAGTCATTAATTTAGGCTTGAGACGTTCATCGCGTTCTCTTCACAAAAAATCAACGAATCAAACTCAACGTCTCATTTTTCCCACCGACTACGACGAACTCAAATTTTTTGTATGATACAATACAAAAAGAATCATTTGATAGTATAATATTGTTAGTAATGAACTTGTGCGACTTCTTGTGAGCAAAATCATTGTTATTGTTCTCGCTATATTGTTGTTGTTATTGTTGCCTACTACGTTTGAACAGTGACCCGGTCCCAACAACGTTCAAGAAGGACACTCGCTCACATCTCTTAAAATCACAGAAACTATTTTGAAGGTTCTCACTCTTTAGGTAAATCTTCAAAAACACTTGGAATATTGGAAATTGACCTAATGGTGGTGGTTTGGTGGTGGTGGTGTTTCTTTCACTGCGATTATACGGTTTAAAGTGGTTTTTGTAGTTTTTCATGTTGTCATTTTTATACTACACACACAAAAAACGTATATTCGTTTGACACCCACAAATATTTATCAATAGAAATAAAACACACACACGCTATTCAAGTCCAGATTGTCTTGTGTGAGTATGTGTGTTTACTCTCATTGAAACAAAAAAATTGTCTACTAAATACTCGTCTTCTGTCCATTCAGGTTTTTCACTTGTTCTTAATATGCCGTATCGCTTGAATCCTTTGAGTGTTGCACCAAAAGTATTTTTGCGGTATGTGCAGTGTATATATATTCGAATAATTGCCCACTTCTTTAATCAGTGTATAATTTAAAATTTTAATTAGGGTTATAATTTGCAATCGTGAGAACTAAAAGGCAATGAAAACTAAAATACAAGTATACTCAATTACTAAAATAGGAACGTTTTGCGAAATCAATGCATTTTGGGTTGATAAAAATTAACACGTGTCACAGAGAATGAAATGGAAAAAGGAGATGAGAACATCTTTTGTCTTTTGTAGTACTATACAAGAGAATTTTTGCACGAAAAAAGATAAAAACGAAGGATGAATTAATGTTGATCTTGTTATGTTGGTATGACACTATTTTTTGAATTTCGCCACTTCTGGAGTGATGATAAATGCACATTAAAAGCATAAGAGAATGCGACTTGGGATTGACCTTTAATGCTGTACTACAACACAACATGCTGTTCATTGCAGTCATACTATAGTTTCCCATTTGCGCAATCATTCATTCAAGCTGAAAATGAATTGTGCAGATAATATTTGATGTCTTGTGTGAGTACAGTGTTGTGTGTGCGTGTAAGCGCACCGCCGAATGAGGAATATATTTTCGATAAATCATAATTCGTAGTACATAATCTTGAAGAGTTTAGCCCATGGTCCTTGTAGTGAAATCAGATCCAATTGAATGTGTGGCACGGAGAAGAGAGCAGGCAATGCGATGATCCTTTTGGGTTTTGAGAGATTCGTGTCATTTGATTGTACGGAAGAGTATGGCACGGCACAAGAGCTGCATTGCATTAAAGAGTTAAAGCAAAAGTCGTGTGGACACTTTCAAGTCGACACAGACAGAGAGACAGAGAGAGAGGATTGCATTAACTAAAAGTCGAGGATGAACTCTGCAGTGCAGATCTCCCCAAAAAGCACTGAGTTGTGAGTCGGACCGGGTTTCTCCAGTCACAATTGAGGGGAACCAGATCAACTGCTGGAAGTTGGTTGATTCTGTGTAGATTATATGATTTTGCTTCAGCTCGTTTTGTCTTCTATTTCACTATTATAGCTGGATGTCGTATATGTAGTAAGTACATTGCTGTAAGTAGTATAGTAGCATTATTTAATTTAAGTTTATATACACAACGAAATGACTACGAGGAAGCAGGAACGATGAAGGATCGTGTCTACGTTTTATATGGCCCCGTGTGATTCTCTCGTCATAATTACATCAGCCAAGCGAGCAGACTTAGCCACGTTGAGATGACACTGAAACCTCGCCACAATCCGTCTTTGCCAATCAAATGTGGAAATGGATTTATTGAGGTTTGATGATGACGACTAAATTGGATTTAAGGGAATGCGGTTGAGCAAGCGTGTATGAGCTGTGCTAGACTAGCGAGGCGCGACGTGGATGAGAACGTATCATCTGAACCGCAAATATATAACGAATACATGCACAATCTATCACGTCCCAAATAGTCGGTCAAAACCTTTAAGCTTAATCCATGTAGTATTGAACTTTTGCGATAGGCTAATTTGTCCGGGCTAATCTTGCACTGCTGGAAGATATCGGCTAATACCTTCAGATACGACGAGTACTTGTTGTTTGCCGTGTTTCTTGATTAAGTGCCGCTGATTATGCTTCTGTGTCCCTAATGCTCCAATGGATCAACGCATCATGTCATTTATCGAGGGGAATTTTATACATTTTTTGACTCACACACACAATTATCACGAAACCTCTGAGACCTGCCGCTTCCCATTCTCCCTCTAATTCCCAACACGCAAGATAGGAAACTTTACACAAAGCTCAAATCACTTGCTTCACTTCACTTCACTCTTGTTTTACAAGCACGGAGAATTCCGATATCTTCTTTCGATCACGGGGTAATCAAATCCTCCAGCTCAGGGTCTCTTCCAGCATAGGCACAACTAGCTGAGCTCACCTTTTACGTGGACATGACAATGACGGCTTCCGTCACTTTTTGGGACATCAACTTGTTTTTTTTTATTTCGAATGTGATCTTCCATGTGTGTGAATCTTTGAGTTGGTTGTTGATGTTGGTCTCCTTCTTTCGATTCCATTTCCAATGACATGGAAATGCTATCCAGCATTATTTGATACAACGTTGGCACAAGTCGGGAATGACAATAAGCCCTGCTCAAACTGATAGATGGGCCGGAGGGGACCCTCCAATAAAGCCGATGCAGGACGGACACTAGTCCTCTCTTCCTGTCACTTCAACAGTGCATTCCTTCGCTTACTGTTCTGCTTGTCAATCCATGGCTTTCTCACCCCGTTCCATTATCCCTATTAAGTCAACTCACAAAGTCTCATTGCAATGCTAAGTTTAAGTGTGTATTCATTCCATCTCTTCCCTCTTTTCATTCATTTTCGTTCCGAAAGTCTCTATACGCACATAATACCGGTTTCTCATAAGATTCATTTTCCTTCGTCGGCAGACGGCACTAAAGCCACCGCTCTACTCTACAATAGCTCTTGTCATTACGACAGAATTCTATGCATATTTTCACTCTTGATTCCTTTCATTTACACTGACTGAGTCAAATGATAACCGTCCAATCCTACTTATTACTTCCATTCTATTATTGTGATTTGGACTGGATATTTATCAATACGCGTAGCAGTATTCATTTTACGGTAGATAGGATACTTAAAACGACACTAACATTCCATTGTACCTTCAAAATTAGCATGAAATTATAAGCATAGCATTATTAGCATTCCTTGTGACTTGTTTGGGTTAAAAAGAAACTTAATACATGACGTATATTGACTGGGCTATGAGAGAACGTAAGGATCATTATGCAAATGACGCATTGACTTTAACTTGACTGGACGTTGTAATCCAGTTTTTCCTTGTGAGAACATCACCTCCACCACCGCCAAAATGCTGTTTCGATGAGATATTGATAAGGAATATTCTGATCTGATATTGAATGATGATACTATGAATTATTCTTTGACTGTCACTCCTTAGGTTGTGTGGGGTGGCTGGTACACACGCAAATGTCAACTTTTTAAATCCACATCAACCTTTTAAAACGTTTAAAACTGTTCCGAGACCGAGAGATACGATAAAAGGAACAATCTCACAATTTACAACCTGTGATTCCACAAATTGACAGTATTCAAGTATTCATACAGTCGTTCGTATAAACTCGTAGCTGTAAAAACTCTCCAACGTTAATTTGTGTATGTGTGCGTATGTGTAGTATGTGTGTGTGCTGTACATACAAGCAAAAAAAACTTGAATGATCTTTACATGTCACAGTTTTGTGTGGTCTGTCTCATTCTCATATGGGAGGAAGAATGTGCAATCGAACACTGAACCTTTGAGTGCAATGTGCACGACATCCACGGCAACTACAACTTCTCGGACGACTTTGTGACTGGACCAAATTTGAGAGAAAATATTAAATAAAACCATTTCTCCACTTTGCACTATACTACGACTACTTCGACAACTACTAGGGAAAAAATGGGAAAAAACGAACAGACAGTCATGCATTGATTCTCAAATACTTTTAGAGAGAAAGAAAAAGAGACAAAATATATAAGAGACAATGTACGGTCATAAGAATCGGACACTGGGAGTAGATTATTGTTTGTTGCCTATGGAAGCACTGTCTCCGTCAATTGCTGCTTCACCGCCTCCACCGCCCGCACCTCCGCCACTTACTTCTTCAACTAATCCACCACCTGTCGATTGGATTCTGAAAAAAGAGCGCATCTTCCTCCTAGCTCAGTTCTGGCAACAAGTAAAAAAATATAATACATCCGTTCTTCTTCTTATATACCTTTTTCCAATCTTCCTCTCTCTTTCTCTGACTGTATATGTTATATTATTTTCATTGCATTTTTTATGTACACATTCATATTACGTCTGTTTGTCCTCATCTCTCTCTTCTCTCTCTCATCCCATTCCAATACATCCACACCAATGTGCTAATTATCAATGCAACTGCACGGACAAGTCAGACCATAAACCGTCATTTATTTGTCCTCTCCCATATACATATTCGTTTTCTTATGTGTTGTTGTTACCATACACGTACGTATAGGAAACTCTTGAACAAATCACATTGAAAATTCTTCTCAACAAGTCTCAGGAGACAGGATATCGTTCTGAATGGTTGGCTTTTCGCTTATGATTATTTTTGGTAGCTATAAGTCTTTCATCCGCCCTTTGTGCTACAATGCAGCATAATGTAATGTAAATAAGTATATTATACTACTAGTTACCATATCCTTCAGACTTGAGAATGGTGAAAACACAGGAGAAGGAAAAGTGGAAGACGCTCAGGTAGCTTTTATTCATTGTAGCAAAGTTTCAATCTTCTTGTAGTTAATGAAACTTGAGACGTTTTCTGGTATAGTATCCTGCACAAGAGACATGAGGCACACCCTGTAAAGCATACATGTTAATTGTGAGGAATTGAACGACGAAAATTCCAAAGGTTTTCTTCCATTCCAAAGTTGTTAGAAAGGATTCCAGCTTTGAAGTGGTTTTTCTGAATTTCCCCGCATGATGAATTTGGTTTAATAGTAAGGAGAGTGCTGCTGCTTGACGTACTTAAAGAGAGTTGGCAGTTGCCACATGTGGAAATTGAAAATGATCACAGGTTTTAAACAATATGCATAGTTTGAGTTCCTTGGGATACAGTGACGCGATGTGATGTGATGGAAGGGAAAAAAAGACAGAAACTCCTCGAGTTATTCTGAGAGTCGACTGGAATGTGTGGAAGATGATTTTCAGTATTGTAATAATGAGGGAATTTCAAAGAAAGTATGAGATAGAAGAGTAAAAGGCTTCTGAGTCGAAATCTCTTGTGATGTGTAGGTAAAGTGTTTTGTTTCACAGAGGAACATAAGAAATGAAACGTCTTGAGATATAAAGAGGAACAGAAAAGGGTGTGTTTTGAAAGATTCCAGTGAGAGCGGAAGGAGTTTGAGTGAGATTTGCATTGCATATTGTCGTATTAGTTAATGAAAGTAAGAAAAGGAGTGGTGAATGGTATCATTGTAGTGGAAAACCCTCCTTCCCGTTCTGTTCTATATGCCACACTCAGCCAAAAAGACAATGAAGATCAAAGAACCATAGGGAAGCTGGCATTGAAACAGAGAAATGAGATTCTTCCCATATTGTCCACATTCAAGGGAATGAATGAGGAACAACCAACTTAGTCTTTAGTACTTCTTCTGTGCTTTTCTCCAAAAGGAAAATACTCACTCTGCTCAGACGGAACTCTCCGTTCTTCAAATTCCCCCATATGTACGCAGTATACTTTTACTTGGACTGCATTGCACAGTCAACTGGATGAACAAGAAGACCGTTTGCCAAACGAGAGATAGAGTTTGAAAGTAAAAGAGGAACGGAGAGAGATGTTCAAAATTATTCTACTCGTAGACTTCTAGGACTCCTACTATACTTGTACTAGAAACTTGTAATACTTAGAGAGAAGGAGAACGAGCCAGGTTGATTGTAAGTCGACTTCGGGATTGCCTCGCCCGTGTCGACTTTGTGGACACGGAATCCCCTCCGGTCTTTCTCTTTGGAATTGTGAACTTCATGAGCCATGAGCTACCTACACGTGAGTGTATAACGAGGGAAACTGTGGATGAGAGATCATAATGGTATTATTATTGTTATGAGTCTCTTGTACTATGGATCTATGAGCAAATGAGCAGAAGAATTCTCTCGTCTCCAGGAACCAAGCAGTCGGAACAACGTGATGAGTTCTTCGTACCCAACTCTTTTAAGTAAGCGTCAACACAATACAAAGTCTCGCAAACTCTTATTATATCTTCAAAAGCTGTGTGACTCTAGAGAACAACTAGCCATTATATCATACTTATACATTATACTATGCATCCACACCACATGTCACGGGACAAGTCAGGAATATGTGGGACAGATATGAGTGAAATGTTGCACTTTCTTTACTTTTAGTCAAGCCTGGGAAGAAAGAGCTGTGCACCATCTGTGCCGGAGTTTCACCCGTTTGCAGTTTGTCCCGCTTTCTCTGCTCTAGTAGTCTCCCCTCACATACTTTTCACTCCCGACGTGACGCACTTTACCCCAGTGACTCAAAGCATTATGCAATTGCCAAGTGTAGTAAGCAGAAAACCAGAGCAGTTTACTCACTCACTCAGACGTGAGCGTAAGTGAGACCTGGAAACTGAAAATATGCTCCTATGCTACCATTTATTATTCGCATGTTAAAAACCCTATAAAACCTTTATGTTCTGTATTATTAACCCTGTGAGTAAGTAGCGGGATCTGGGGGTATTATATTGTTTTGTGCTACGACTATGCAATGCTCGTTTGTAATTAAATGAGGTGCAAGAAATTAAATTAGTGTTGTCTAGTATAGTCATATGACTACACATGATATTGTTATACATTAATATAGTAATTTCGGAAGAAATGGATAAAAATGGGAAAGGGGAGAAAAGAAATGTATTGTAATAGACTTCACAGACAAAAGCGCAGGTGGATTAGGTCACGTTGACTCGACTTTTACGTATTATAAGACCAAGTTGAAGTTTTTTGTTAGGATGACAAGTTGTCTCGTTCTATAGTGATAGTAGGTGCTCAAATTTACCTTATGGCAAAAAGGGATTGCTTTTTCGGCATTTCAAGTAGAGTTTGGTGTTTGAAAATGAAAGAGATGATCTGGAGGGAAGAAGCCTCTCATAACGGAGAGATGAATGTTGAAGGGGTGGGGGTGCACTTTGTAAGCCAACATTTCTAAATAAGTTTTTTTTGTTCATTGCACTCTTTCATGATATTTTAACGAATTTTCTGATATTTGAGTTGCATCGAGGCACCCAAAGTGTCAACATGTCAATCATTCAACTCCTCCTTGATGGACTACAGGGGGTCACTTGGTGTGTGGTGATTTCTCAGCCGTGGTCTCATCAGCCGCGTCTCCATAAAAATAAGTACTCGCACGATGATGATTGAGAAACTTCATCATACGCATCATCCACACACACAATCAAATGCATTATTTTCTCTTTGTCTGACGTAAGAAATCGGATTGCATCGTTCCTTCTTATTTTCTTTAAATTAAACAAGAGTCACATCCCAACAATGTGGACACATAATATTTAACAATGATGTGTTATCGAGAAACCACGTGCAATTTACATCCCGTGGATTACCTTCAATGGTCATATAAGTACGATGAGAGAATCTGATTTTTCCATCTTTTGAAGGAACATCTTATGAGAATGTACGTCTAATGTAGTCTAGTAAGTAAAAGAAGATACTAACGTGTACTATATTTCATAGTACTAATAGTTTCGGTGATGTAGTTTTATCATGGAAATCAAAAATTGTATTTTAGCCATGGATTCTGCTTTTTTCTTATAATTTTCTTTCGAGTGAATGGCAAGTGAATATGATTTTTCGTCATTGTCGTTGGACAGGGGCTGAACGCAAACGACGCGCTGTGAGATTTCTGTCGTTTATCTCTTAGGCAGCCCATTGTTGTCGTTTTAATGCACCATGAACACTGTGACGAAGGTTAAGTTTAATTTGCGATCAAAGTGAGATTTGACGCGAACTTCATTTTTTGTGCTCCCTCTCGACTCCTCCAAGATGCGAATGTAATACTGACTGAGCTGACCCTGAACAAGCCACTTAGCGCATGTCCACCATAATATAATAGTCCATGCCGCACTTTGAGCTCCTCTCTCACGCTTATGACAAAATGGAAAAGTAGCAATGAAATATGCCACGAAGAAACCAAAAAGAAAAATTTTGAATTACACATACTTAATATAGTATCTGTACATCGTCATTTGCCAATATAAATCGTTTGTGATGCTATTGTGTGATTTGATTGTGTCCTTTTTGGAACGACGACGACGCGTCCAATTTAACCACGTAACCTTTTATCTGGCTTTCTTTTGTGTTCCACGTTCACGTTTTGTCCAAAAAGAATGACAATATATGGGAATGATTTAAAATGTACTTTTTTGAACAATTACGTTTATTACCCTTTGATTCCTTTCTTGAGACACAACAATGACAATGTGCGTGTTCAGATAGGTTTTATAGGTAGCGTTATTGATTTGCCAACCAGTCTTTTGGCATTGTTGAGCAATGGGCGGAGATAACATAGTAGTACTTTGCAATTCCATCGACTCGCATCCACATCATATAGGAGTTTGAGAGACAACATGCATACTATGACTACCTCTTTACAATACAACATCCCACTTATATGTATACTAAGATGAGTCACACTTTTTTCTTGTCTTTTTTTCTGCGACGACTGAATTGAGAGTGCGAGTGTTCAACACCGTGTGGCATTGATACAATCATGAAGGAGACTATAAAGGAGAGAATGAATTGAAATTGCACAAGTGACAGTTGTTCAATTCCAAATGTGTGTGCGGCCATTGCCAGGATCTTGGAATTTGTGGTTGACTGCATAAATTATTCATGGACAGTTTCACACTGGTCCATTCACGGCAGACAGTGGGAATGTTACCTGTGCATTGCTAAAGTCAAGTCAAAGCAAAAGCATTGAAATGTTTTTTTTTCGAGTTTGGAGTTTAGACAGACGATGAGGTTGAATGCACAACCCAAGGCGTTCAAGCATGAAAGGAGGGTTTGTCCGCACTCACTCACTGATTGTGCTTTGATTGTGGTCATCCGTGCGAGTCACATAATTAATAGAATATTTTGGTGAGTAGGTTCTTGACAAGTTGCATTAAGTACCATTTGATTAGTGATCTTGAGTGAGTCAAAGAGCTAGATGAAGTGAGTCCTGTTTGTTTGTTTACTTGTGCGGAGCAATGGAACGTCAACTCCCCCAACCCCATCCGTACTCATTCATACAGCTCATCTGATTAGCCAAACTTGACTGCATCAAAGGTATATACAGGAGGAATATTATAGGAAGGGACCAATAAAGTCTTTTGTTTTGTCTCATTCTCTTCATCTTTTACCTTGCATCTTCCTTGATCGTCGTTGTTCGCCTATTACTATGCACCTATGCTACTTCATCTTCCTCGTCTACGTCTACTTGGCACTTTATCATCTTCGTCGTCGTGTACGTATTATTTATTGTAATTCGCTACGATTCGCAAGACTTGCCTTCCAAGTCGCCATAAAAGCAATAATTTAATTAGACTCACACACAGAATACTAATCGGATGTACATATATTAGTTATAGTTGTTTATTTATGGAAATTTCTCTGTGTGGACTACAGACTGTAGTATAGTAAATTAGGATTTGAAAGATGAATATGAATGACAAAGTTGCTAGATGAGTTGTAGAGTGGAAGAAGAAAGAAGAGAAAGAAAGAACCAATAAGACTGCGCCGCATTGTTGCTTTGAAATGGTGTGAATGGAGCTGAGTGAAAGGGAAGGTGCAGATCAATTGGTACATTACTAATCGGACGTGGTCATTGGTTGTCAAATGAACAAGACGAGTTGGATGGTCAAGTGCCTTTAGAGAAAAGGGCAGGTTGAATTTGAGTAAGTGTCTAGTAAGGAGTGCCGCAGCAGCTCTCAATTGTATAGTCAGCATCATAGCCTGGAGCTTGGAGTGTCTCACGTATTGTGAGGTGGGTTTGTAGGCAATTGGCCGAGTACGAAAATGCATGAAGTTGGAACAAGGTTTGGTTGGATGGATGCTGGATGCTGAGCTGTGAGATGCGGTCGGTTACGTATGTTCGGAGTAAATGAGTATCAACTGGGCAACCCACCTCAACCTTTATTGACAAGCAAAAGTTGTGCTGCAACTTGTCCATAAATGTCTGTTCGTATATTTGTTGTGAGTCCAGAGGATCGTCTCAAGAAACGCATGGAAGAGCGTGAGAGGCAAGGTTTTGTGCTATCCAGTGTGTACCTGTGGAGCGGAACATCTTTCGGCAAGATTTATTAGCATCCACCAGCAAAGTATTTCCAAGATAAGAGCACGGCGACTCCTGCCTTCCCCTATTGCACATCATTCTGGGTTGTCTTGTGTGTATGTGTGTGCTGTGGAAGCTACAGAGATGAAGATGAGATTCGGGTGATAGTCTCCTTTTTCTTCTCCTTTCGTCCATCACATGGAGGCAATGCAATGGTCATACTGACTCTACAGCAAATCTTCATGGTCCAATGCCGGCGATTGCCAACTTTGCAGTTGATTCTCATTCTGATTCTCTCTCCTCGACATTGCATGGCATTGGCATTGCATTTAGTTGCAAAGCATTCTCAGTCTTCCCCAATTCAATTGTCCCCTTCTTCTTAAAACCTCTCGTGTGTGCCCAACATTATTTGCCAGTTGCACGATTTCCAATGCTTGATTCCATTGCTTCTTAGAAACTGATATGCAAGGACAGGACTCATATATTTCTCCTTTATATTCCTCTCAAAATCATATGTCTATAGACATTTGATGTGCATTTGGTACTAATACGCTGGATATTGCCGTGACTTTTGATCTGACACCATATGCCACTTGATTCTAGGATTTTATGGCTGTAGAATGTAGACAAGCCACCGCTAATGGGCATGAATGGTCAAAAAGCCACAGTACGGCTTCCCGAACAGTCGTTTTATGAGAGGCCATACCTTTCCCTCAATTTCATTGCTTAGCTGCCAAAAATGGAGAGTCAAGCCACCTTCATCATCATCATAAATGATTCATACTGAGTCTATGTTTCAGAGGATTCCGCCTATTTGTCCTGTAGCTTTTGCTACAGACTCCATGGACAGGTGATTTTGGCTTGCGGGCTCCTGTCAAATCTTCATCCGCCAGTTACTAAACTTGTATTGTGTGATGCTAATATACGCAATTCGTATACTATTGACTATTATAATACTACTTACTACTTGACCGCATGTGAGTAATCAACTATTTATCACAATAGAGTAACTTTAAGTTTCGTCTTTGAGTTTGTCACATGGAACGATTCCCAAAATACTGGCCAATTCTCTTCCATGCATTATTGCATTGGCTCTACTATAAAGTAGTAATGGGTCAGGACAGGATGAGACGTGAAGCCAATTATTTTATCTGCCATATGGAATGGATGGATGGATGAGAAGGAATTGGTGTGACGTCCATCCAAAATGAGACCTGCCTTGTCCCTTTCGTATCTTGCTTTGCTTTCTGCATTGGTACTATAGTAGTATATAAGTGTATTTGTAACTCAGACAGCTATGTGTAATGAACGGATTGCCATCATGTCGTTCGTTTCATGTTCACTAATCCAAGCACCTTGAATCCTCGCACACTAATTGTTGTTTATCGGAAAGCAATAAATTTTTAGTGACGTCGTAAAATTGAGCTTTCGGGATTTTGATGCTGAGGTTACACAAGTGATCAGGGCTTGTGTTCCTGTTCCTACCTATATTCATTCGTTTGTACGTTTCGTTTCATATAATGAAACATAACTTGGAAGTGGAATTGCTATTACCCTGACATGGACTGCATAAGGATTACTAAGGTACGAGAAGCTGGCAAAGGTGAATATAAGTCAACAATGGATGGATGGCTTATGGCCTATTAACCGTAGGGTTCCGATGTTATGTTCCAAAACTTATTTTCCCCAAGACATATGAATTGTAGAAGGGAAGAGTAGTAAAAGGGCATGATCGATATCTGAATGTGCTGCAGAGGACCTGCCACTTGAGAAGGAGACAGACAATTTCTTGCGTTGTTGTTCGTAGTATAATGTGTAATGTTGTATCCCTCAATGAGAGTTTGGTGAAGAAAGATGCATCGAGTACTCATTTCCGTTGGCGTCGAGTAACTCACCAAAAGCTGAAATGACTGCGCTTATAGGAAACACACACCCTTATGCCTTTCTTGTTTCTTTGTGGTCCACTCTCATGATAGCCAAGGGAAAAGAGTGAAATTGTCTACTTTATGGACGCATTGCGAGTTATGTGGCCACTTTTCCACTGAGAATGCATGTTGTGTTGTGTTGGTTAGTATGTTTGGTAGTTGGCTGCGACTATATGCATTATTCCATCAATTGGACATGAGGTTGCGAATACGAAGTGTGAGAGCAACATTGAATGTGACTCATTTTGAACGTTAGTTTGTACTTGTGCACAAAAGCTCAAACGCATCATCATGATTGGTGACAAGTGACAATGAGTCTTTCTTCCAAGTTCTTCGTCCTCTGCATGCTCTGCTTGACTGTATGCCATTTTTCTTTTATTCCCTCCGCACCTTGTGTCGTCTTCGTCTTCGTCGTCAGCAATTATTATTCCGTTGTCTCTTTTTTCTATCTCTCTCTATCTCTCTCTGTCCTCTCCTCTCCAATCTGTATAAAGTATGTAGAGCAGATAGAAACATGTTTTTGTCTCTTTCTCTCTATGGCTTCTTCTTGCGCTTCTTCTCTATGTAATAACGATTATGGCAATTATTCTAATGATGATATGGCAGTTGCAGATGTGGAGCTGAGCGCAAAATGTTCTCGTGAGTCTGAACTGTATTTCTTCTTTTGATATTGAACAGAGAGCAACGCTGGCGGAGAAAGAGGTGACATCATTGAAGGAACAATTAGCAAATCACGGTGGTGGTGGAGGCTCATCTTCGGGTGCAGCCATGGCGCCTCCACCGCCAGATCGGGAAGACCCAGTCATCTCCACTTCCCATCACAAAAACCAGGATTACGAAATTGCTGCCAAAGATAAAGAGGTAAGAACATTTTTATACCACGCAGCAGTGCCGTTCTTCCATTATTCCTAAGCACAATATCACATTGAAAACTACTCAAACAACACGACATTGCAATTGCATCCCTGAGACATTCTAGCTGTAATATCTCATGCAAATGCAGTTTCCTTATTCCTATACAAAATACTAGACTTATCGGAACTTGGAACTCGGGTCTCTCACTCACTGAAGGTGTCTGCACTTGGCGTGTGTTCCATCATTAGTTTGGTGTGTGTTTAGTTTTTTGTGTGTACTAGTGTGAAGGGATTTGATAGCGTGCGCTCCTCATCCTCATCCTCACTTTACTATTACTTATTACGACGTATGTACAATTACAACGATGCAGAAACGGCCTATACGAAACAGGATGAGGTTGGCAACGGAGCATCTTTAAGTGCTCAAAATCCCGTTTTTTCTACATAAATGGTGCTTTCTGATAGTGTGAATCGATAATTTGTGCTTCAAAACAAAGTGTGGACGGCTGTTGACCGCCTCCCTTAAAGTTGATTACGGTCTTTTACAAGACGGACGAAGAGGAGACAGACAGATTCACTGCAATACAATGCAAAGCAACAACGTGCGAAGGGGCACGATGAGAGCAAATGATTGAGATCGGTTTCGACTTTTCAATTAGTCATTGAGAGAAAGGAGAAGGATCGTAGTATGAGGAGCACCAAAGCACAAAACTTGTACCTTTTGACAGAACAACCTACAGTTTATTATAATACTCCTTCACATTCGGTTTTGACAATTTGCTTGCGCACGTATCATATACATTTTTTAGTAGTGTGAGCAGTTGAGGCGAAACGGCAAGTCGAAGTCCGTGCTCGTGAATTGCGGTCGAGATGCTGATGATGTCGTGCTGATATTGAGCGTGGATTATATAGTATAGTTAGTACTAATATAAAGTAATAGTGTAGTTTGTTGTAAAGTGAAGCTAGTCTAATAGTGGTTGCAATAATGTGTTGGTGACTGACTTGAGTGACTGAGAGAAAACTGACTGAATGGATTACCTTGGTTGACTTGCTGTTGGAATTGAGCATTTACAAGAGTTAGGAGAGTGGCAATGGATTTTTGAAACAGGCGATAGGATGAGAGTCGATGGCATGTGTATAATACGTATTCCTTCCTTGACTGCTGGTAGAGTAGAACTACAACTGTACACAATGTTGAATTGACTTGAATTATGAGTCGACTTTGACTTAATATCAGGGGGGAAATTTATCGGACGGATGGATGGAAAAGAGAGTTAATAATTTCATGCTGGGATTGATAGTTCCAAGTAGAGCTCTCTCAAGTGGTCAAGCCCATAGTCAAGTCGTATGCTATCCTTTTCTCAAATGGTTCCTATGTACATCCATGTGGAAAAGATTGCATAAATTGGACCGGAATGGGAAAAAAGTGTGGATGGATTGTGGTTGTGTGTGACCTATGTGGTGACCTCATGGAAAATAAGTGAGGGGGTTACAGTACCCCCTGCTGTCATAATTGGCCATTTCCATGCATCTGTTGTCCGCCTTCTTTCCTCCAAGTCCATCGTCTCTTTTTCCTTCCAAGGGGTTTGACACTCCAACTTTAACCATTCTTTCGAGCCCTCTAGCCTCTAGCATTGCACATACTGTAGTAGTATTATTAATGTACAAGAAAAAATCTCATCGTGGAAATCCACAATCCACTTGTCATACTTATTCCTATAAATTACTATCAACCCCTAAAATTATTTTTATCCTTTATCCCTTGCCTTGGACTCAACAATTCTCCTTCCATTTCCACTCTCTCCTTCATTCATTCCTACTTTCGTGGAATGAGTCAAAGAACAGTCAAATCCTATTATCTTCAATGAAGAATTGGTACAAGTATTAGAATTATACCATTACTTCTGTATTGTATTCTACTTTAAACAACTTTAGTAAATGGTCAAGCACATATTACATATTATCATCTGTGTTTGATTTTATGTAATGTGAGCTCCTGATCCTGCTCTCGCTCCTGCTATACCAGATACGTTACCATTACACACCACTTGATCAACTCTCTCATCTTCTTCGCGTCTCTTGCATCAACAACACCATTTACAAAAGCATTACCGATACTTCATCAAATCAACCAAACCAACATTAAAACGTGAACAGCAGTATCCTACCTAAAAACCTACCCCCTTATGTCCTTCTCATGTCTTCCCACGACGACGACGCGACCGACGATTCTGTCCCTGTCTGTCACTCCCAATGTGTGTGAATATAATCATAATCATGTAGGCAGACCAAGAGTCAAAACTTGGATATTGTCGACATCTCATTTGGCACCAGTATTGTGCGTTGTACATTATATTGAATGGAACCACCCCTTATATTTTTTATTTGGTCATTTCGTCTGTATAATTAAATATTCATTACCATTATAATAAATTGCTGTTGCTTTTTGTAAATTTGATACCACATTCGCATTCATGTGACTTTTGATATTTATGATCCACAGATTGCCAGTTTAGTTGAAGATGTCCAAAGATTACAAACGTCGCTCAATCAAATACGTGAGAACAGTGCCACTCAAATTCGACTCTTAGAGGACCAACTGGACCAGAAGCAAGAGGTCATTGCGAGGCTAGAATCTCGCCTGGATTCTCAGCGAGACTATGAAGAAATGAAAAGGGAAATCTACCTTTTGCGAGGACCCTCGTTGTCTGATGCTTCTGTCAATGGGATTGATGCCAAAGATGTCAAAGACAAACGGCCTAGTAAGTCAACATTCTTTATTCATTCACAAACTCATTTTCCTCCATTGTCAGCTTGTTTGGAAAATCAAGAATTTGAATAGGGGAAAGCCGAACTTCGTCATAGTCATATAGTACATACAGTTTTTGAGTAAATACAGGGGATACATAAAATCAATTGGCATTCAAGGATGCATTGATTGCAGTCCATATGAGTTGGTAGTGCCTGCTGGCGAATGATGATGTTGTGCAAATATTCTATAGTAGACAGTTGTTATTTGCGCTGATTACAGATTTCGCTGGATTTGTGTGCTGTGGATTTGTAAATAAAGTCTGCTCACTGAAACGTTAAAAGAACAACTACAATTTAAGTGGCAATGATTCTAAGAGACGGGATTTTGTGTAAATTTGCAGGTTCTCCATTGAATGCAATTCAACCTCGCTTTCTTCTAGGACATGGTGGTCTGCCAGTGGAAGCATTCGGGTCACTGTTAGGTGAGGAGATTGTAGCAACTTGGCGACGTTCTTTAGAACGTTCTCTACTGGCGTCGTCACCCCCTTCGCAAACACCGACGTTCCCACCTCACAACCTGTTAGGAAATGATTTATCGTCCACTCCGCCACTTCAGTCGTCTCCAAACGATTCTTGTCTGAATGACTCCAATGCGAATGCTGACACAGTGTCACTTTTGAACGGAGGCTCAGGACAGAATGACAGACTTCCATTCCGATTCGAAGACTCCCTCATTCCAAAGAGTGATCCAATGGAAGCGAGATTGCAAGAAATGCTTCGCTATAACATGGATAAATTCGGATCGCAATGTTTGGACACATTGCAAATTGCCCGACGTGTTCGTGAGCTTTTGTCCATTCACAACATTGGACAACGTCTTTTCGCCAAGTACGTATTGGGGTTGTCACAAGGAACCGTGAGTGAGCTCCTGTCGAAACCCAAACCCTGGGATAAATTGACTGAGAAGGGTCGCGACTCTTACCGGAAGATGCACGCTTGGGCAGCCGATGACGCTTCCGTTCTACTTCTTAAATCACTCATACCGAAGAAAGGTAAGTAGCCCTTACACAATTTTTTTCCATACTCTCCGCTCATCTACGAGTAATATCTACTACGTAGTTTGAATACAAGTTTTCTCACTCTTATCAATATTCAGTCGCCCTTACGAAATGCATTCGTCCGAACAATTATATGCACAGTACCTCGTTCACTTGGCAAGCTACACCATTTGCTCATTTGCCCTTGTCCAAGTTGCGCCTTTTGATTCTTATCTTCACGAGTCAGGCAGAGCAGGCAAGGCATAAAAATCATGTAGTCCGCAGTGGTAACTCGAATTTAGCTATGGTCCTTCGGTTGATGGCAATACCTCATCAAATACAAGTACTGCACTTTACTTCGTCACAGTCCTTTGCACAAAGCAAGACAGCCTCGTGCTCAGCGGAAACGGGCTTCAAGAGTACATCTTCTTCACTTCAATGTTCAATTCCAAGTCAAGCACATACTAAATACATATTACACACCACACACAATAATACTAAATAATCACAATAATATATTCATAGCTCCTGGCAATGGCATCCTATTCGCATGGCATATGAACGATATCATTCTATTTCTTTACTATATTATAATTCGCAGTCCAAAAGATCCTTCCTTTGATAACTTGTTTTTAGGTTCGTTTTATAACTTTCAAGCACCGCGCTACATTTTCTATAAATAATAAGCACATCATTCCTATGATGATCTTGTGTTTGACGACAACTGACAGCGACAACTGACTGACTACTTCTGAGCTGAAGTGACAAGAGAGTCATTAAAACTGTTGTTCCAAAAGTCAGTTGTGGTAAAAATGACCTCGGGACTGTATTATGCTGTTACATAATACGGCACGAGCCATAGTCGTTTTTTTGGACGGGATCTCTGATGTTTAGACTGCTCGTATTAAATGGTCACGGACTATTGCACTTATTGACTAGTAGAGGAGAGCGGAAAAGGTTTGTAGGTGGTCTTTTTGCTCCTCGGTTTGGTTGTTGAGGTTGAAGTAGGCAGGAGCAGAATACAAACCAAAGATAATTTTGGAGAGTTCATACACCGCCAACAACAACGGAGGCTGAGCCGGAGCAAGTGTGTGCTCGTGGATCTGAGAGAGGAGTCCACCCACAATACCCACAGTTACTGTTATCATCTTAGGAACATTGAACACTCAAGATATTCAACTCGTTCAGTCCAATCTCGAACGCTGGTCCATTCTTGTTTGTTGTGTTGAGCACACCGCATCATCAATTGCATCCAGTCCTCAAAGAAAAGGTGGATCGAGTCTTCCTTTCCGCGAGAGCAAAGAGTTGCTTTTGAGCACGAGTGCAAAGAGAAACACGAACACTCCTCCTCCTTCTTCGTATCAACTCATTTTAACTCAATGTTGTTCGTTTCTTCCAAAAGCTTCCAAGTGGCCGCACCAACAATCGCATAATATAAAACAACATTAGATAAAAATGCATTGCGGAAACGTGACGGTTCCTTGCGAGTTTTGTATCCACAGCACACAGGTAGTTTAAGTAAGTAGTGCTCTTTTTCACAGATTATCACTCCCAAATCACTACTGTTGCTGTGCGGTCTATATGCACTTATTACATGATGCTGTTTTGTAAGTGCACTATAATATAAACCTAACACTGTGCCGAACATTGCTCATGATTTCATGATGATGATGCTGATGATGATGTGTACATTTTAGTATACGTGCTTACTTGGACACTGCAGCTGACTTAGAGTTAAACTTTATTCAGTATAAAATCTCTACGTAATACTACTTTACTACGAACTATTTACCGACCGAAAAGTACGCTTCACCTATTCTTCTTGGCACGGGATCATAGTATCAACCTTAGCTCCATTCCGCTTCGGCATGTATAAACACTGTCAAAATGTATGACTGTGACGAGGAGTGAACATGCGTTCTCAAGAAATGACATTTCTCAGCTCATTCTGAGCTTTATCAATTGCAAATGCGATCAGAGCAAGGCATGAAGACGTACGTATCGTGTGGGTATTTGTCGACTTCCAGTCTCTCTCTTTCATATTGTGTTCCTATTTAAATATAAGACAAAATGTATAGGGAACCAGAATTTTGTAAGCTTACAGATGAAGATGCATTCTCCATATCCAAATCTCATAATTGGCTATATATCGCATTTGAGTTAGTTGTGTCAGGAAAATGTGTGGCCCGTTCTATATGTTTGAGCTTGGTTGATGTTGATAGAAATCATCGCATTAGGGTATAAGGCCTCAAGTCTCAATGTTTTCATGTACCATATTAATACTTTTGACGTTGGGACGATGATGAGTGTGGAATTATAAGCTTCGCTATTGAGTTGAGGATTCCTCAGCATTCAGCACATCCTGAAATGTGATGCTGATGCCTGACAATCTGTAGTAATGTAGTATATGAAATAAATTTCATAAGTTTGAAATCGGTTAGCAATCTAGTAGAAAATATAGGAAAATGTAAAGTCAAAGTGAAGGTTTTCCGAGAGATTGACGCATTGAGCTGTTGTGGAAGCAAGAGGCGAATCATTCGAGCATATTCAATTGGAATTAATTATCGCCTCCTGCGAACGGAACAAATACACAGTGCGAGAGGGAGAAAAGAGATAGGATACGACATTGCAGCTTGCCGCCTGTACCAGCTGCTGTTGCTTCGTTCGTCGTGTTTTTGACCCAGGGTATATACGAGGAGCATGCTAGGAGAATAGATCATTTTTTCAACTCTAGGGAAATGAGTCATAATCACGACAAGGGAGAAATTGGCACCTCTCATCTCCATTAGTGAAGCGAAAGTGATTGTTTGCCCAGGGCTCTAATTGGCCTCGGCGAAATGTTCCAAGTGCGATTCATTCGCTGAGAGCTGTCATCAGGAACTCATGTTAGGGCAGAGTGACTTCACACGGTGGTGGTTGTCGTCGGAGTCGTCGTCGTAGGAGTCCGTATCATCATCGTCACTTGAGTATAAATATTACATACTACGATACATCTTTCATCTTGCTTGCATTTGGACTTGATGTACTGCACGTTACTATATTTATCAATGCACCATATGTGCTACTGTACTGTAGCAAGCATTAATTATATTCGTAGATATAAAGTGAGTTCAAATGATGCCGAAGAGGATGCACAACAACAATGAAAGTTAGTGTTTCTTGTTGTCTTTTGTGAACAGTCAATCTTATTTTCTTATTGAATATTGTTTTGTGAGTGGAGATGCGATGATGAGGATATATGCACGTCTGTGATACTAACTGACTGAGATCAGAAGCTATTTGTACAGCCACCCCTAAGGTCTTAAATCATCTGGAAGTAATCGGATGTCATAGTGGAGGTCTATGCGATGAAGCGCTCAAAGAGACGATGTGAATGTGATGGAATTTAGCTTGAAATGAAAGAACGAGCGAACGGTTGGAAATGATGTGAAGGTTTTGGTTTTGATGTTGATGCTCATAAGAAGATGCACTCTTTACCTCGTATTTAGTGCACTAGTAGAGTGTGCATTTGCTATACTAATATGATACGCTAGGCAGAGAGAGTCACTTTTTGAAGAGATTGCAGTTGATCTGTGACTCAAAAAGATGATGCCTACTTAAACCATTGCATCGCATTGCTTGGTTGGTTGCTGTCGAGACTCAATATAGTTTTTTGGTACGTAGACTTTTGGGAAATCAGTGAAAATGATGGAACAATGACTGGAAGGTAGGAAGAAGAAGCGAACGGGAGCCACGAAGATGATCTTCCTGTAATCTGTGTCCGTCTCACACAAGTCTGTACATTTCTCCTCTCTCTCACACTTGTTAATACATTTATGTCTTTGGGCTGATGACTCGATGGCGCTGTGTTGGATGCGCCAATGCGCCTCAGTTGCCTCTTTGTCCGTGACCGGCTCAAGAAAAAGTTATAGACGGAGAGAGACGAGGTCATCATTTCTTTATACCTCATCAAAAATACATTAATGGCTCTCTAGTTGTTTATTTTTTTGGTCTTCAGAATGGAAGGGGAAGGAAAGATGAGGGAATGGCTCCGTGTTCCGCTTGCACAACTTTTGCTTCTCATGTTCATGTGGGACAGAACCAAATGATTTTGATATGTGTTCGGCATTATTCTTCCTTCAACTTCCCATCACATTTCAAGTGGTTTGTGCTATAGCTTGTGTGTGTGTGTGCGCGCAAGAAAGAAAGAAAGAAAAGATGAAAAAGAGAAAAAGTTTCCGTTTCTTGATTAATGGTGATACGATGGAACATGCATACTTACAAAATATGTCTCATGAATTCACATTTTTTTCTGACCATGTGAAGAGAATTGACGAAGGGTAGGTAATTTGAGCCTGTCCTGCTCCCGAGCTCAATAAATTCAGTTCACATGAATGGGAAGTTGAGGGAAGACTTTTGGCTGACTGTGTGGGAGGCTTTTAATGGTGATCACATCACACAGCTTAGTTTACTCTCGTCACGCCGATGACTATTGAGCAGAGTATTTGGAAATACTTGTCGTTGTCGTAGCTCGGCTCCTCTGCTTCTGCTTTTCCTCCTCCAAGCCACACAGTATTACTAATAATGCATCTTGTTGATACATGTCACCCGTTTTTCGTTTTTTGCGATGTCCCAACTTTACATTACGACTTTGGAGTTAGCATACGAGTACTTGAAAATTTGAACCTCAGGAAAGCAAAGGGATGAATATTTCTACGGTCGACTCCAGCGTATAGAAGAAAATGATAAGGAGTTTAGTACTGAAGACTGAAGAGTCAATAGAGTCAAATTAGAGTTTATGTTCAATGTTGAGCCACGACGCGGCGTAGTCTGGAATGATCAACTGGTTGTATAGTATTGAGAGGAAGACGACGTGGACCAAGACGAATCAGACCCTCTCGATCATTTACAATCATTCGCAGGGGATTGCATCGGAACAGAAGTGAAGAAGAGTGGTGACTGCTGAGTGAGTGAGCATTGGAAGAGAGATATGTTGCTTAATATAATAAGTGCGGGTGAGGTTGTGAGGCAGGCTGCAAAGTTCACCCTTTGGTCACACATTCTTGCCTTCCAGCAGACAGAATCAGAGTTCTCCCGATGAGATGATGATGGAAATGGCAATGGGACTCTCAAGCTCAGGCTGATGAACGATGATGACTCGAATGCGTGTCTTTTTTCATTCCTCCGTCCGGGCCATTTGCCATTGCCTGTAATGTTGTGCAAAGTTTTAGTATTAGTTGTTCATAATACCAGCTCAAATGCAATTCTATTGCAATGTTGACTTTATGCGCTGAGAGATTTGATTGTAGCAAGGGATGAAGATGAAGCGTGGAGTGGCAGCGGCTCCACGAGGTGAGCAATTGCAATGAGAATGAGAATGAGCAAGCTAGGAGAGTTTACACACACATACAAAACCTCCGTGTGATTCAGTCATGTCATGTGTGGAGTTTCTATGTAGTATGTGAAAGATTCGTTTGTCTGTCTGTTGGAGTCAGTCGTTGTTTGTTGTATGCAAGTCGAGTGTGTTGTATGTTGTATCGTTGTATGTGCGTGCCTTATGAGAAGAGAAGAGCATATAAAACAAGACACACACAAGGAATGGGTGAGTTTCCAGAACAAAGCTGGAGAAATCAGTCGCCCTTGAAAAATTTATGACTCCTAATGCCAAACGGAAATTACGTCAAGAGATATAAAAGTTGTGCTGGATTTTTTACTCGCGTATTTATAATCTTCAACCCTTTAATCGCCCTAGAGTCATCAGGAATACAATACACTGCTCAGAGCCAACCAACCGCCCCAAACTCAACCAATCAACGCGGCGTCACACACTTCAGAGGTTGGCTTCTCTTGTGCTCACAAAGCTGTCTCGTATTGGACTGCGGAACAGTCCTTCTCGCTCATTCAATCATGCTTCTTGAATACATCAAAGTCTCCACAGTTTACTTATTATAGGGTGATAAAGTTGCTCTTTCTTGATATTCTACGTGTGTACCTCGCTCTCTACTGTCTTTTCTTTCAGGGGACTCAGGCTGAGGACACGTTTCACTCTTAAGACAAACTCCTTGTAACACTACGTTAAGTTACGTTTACCGACAACCAAAAAGACTCTCAGTCTCTGAATACGAGATGTATATAGCAAAATTAAGCGAAAAGGATGTTGATTCTGTTTAAAATACAGTTGGCGGCTGCTGATTGCTACTCCCTCACGTTCGTTCACTGATTCACTGATTCCCATTCAACATCCAGACATTACGCGTATTATTACGACAATACATCCCATCACCTCAAACTCAATTCTCCGAGCCGAGAAGGCAAAAGACTCATGGACAAGCATTAGGGAATGTGACGTACCGCCTAATGTGATTTTCCAAGTCGACTCCAAGTTGATTAAAAGGGAAAAGGATGTTCTATTAGTGGGCCTTAGACAAGCAAGGCGAGTAGTGCAAGTGCAGTCACGCAGTAGCTCAGCTCTGCTCTTCTGGTCGGGAAGGTTGCGGCTTCGTCTTCGGCTTCACCCTTATAGATTTGGTACCTTTCAACTTTCAAGCCTTTCACAGTCTGACGTCTACCTAATCTACCCGTTCTCTGTTCGTCTCCTGTCAATACGACCTTATTGCCTCACCGTGTCTTATTAATGCTCATCCGAAGCATTGGCCGCCTTCACCCCACACAGCATTATCGTCACAAAAAACAGCTAATCATTTCCCTCGAGCTGATATTTATTTTTTTGGGACTGTTGCGTTGTTGTTCCTTCCTTCTTCTTCTTCCTTTCCCTTGACTCTGACTCATATTCAATGAATTGTACTTAATACAAATCTATAAAGGAACGAATACGTCAGGTACAATTTATCTCCAAGTCTGCTTCACTCCAAGCAATCCGACGACTTCCTGTAAAAACCCAAGTGAAAAAAAAACATTCAAAAACCTGCCTTTGGCCATCATATCTGTACTTGCATGAAGTGAGTAACTAATGAAATCGTAAGCAATTGCCATCATCGACGCAACGGAAGCACACAGGTCATAAATTAAGTCGTATCTTTTCTTTTTCTTCGAGGTAGTAACTGCTACTTACTATCTATAGAAATAGAGATAGATACGCGGTTTTAGTATTCACAAGCATTACAAGAAAAAGAGCCAACAGGCCTTTTTCTTGCCTGTTTCGCAACTTGCGTTTTTTCACATTTGGTAATGGCTTTCCTTTACGGATGCAGTCAGAGTGTATTAGTGTGTTGTAGTTGTACTATTTACTAGTATTTTAAATGCGTTCTCTCGCACATTTTCACAGTGTGATGCGTAGTAGAGTGACAGCCACGTCTAGGCATTATATACAAAAGCATTTCATCAATGCAAAAGCCGACATTCTGAATGACAATCGACGTCAGGGAGGAGAATAAACAGGAGACGTTTCTCTCTCAGTGTGCATGTGAAACTGATCATGGGATTAGACTTTGTCATGAAGAGCCAAAAATCATTCCGAGTTGAAACTGATGGAGAGAGACTCAGTCGCGTTCTCTCTCACACACACTGGAGCTGAATTTGTGTTTGCCAAAAAACGTTACACTTCACAAAAAGAACAGAGTGAATGTCCGTGTGTATGTGAGACTGCGTAAGTATGGAGATAAACATCTACACCTACATTGTTACGGGGGTAGTCCCTGTTATTTATTTCAGTTTTTTGTGGGCCAACGTTTGTCTATTTCCTGCAATAAATAATAATGAATAGTAATAAAGAAGCGACTTGAAGCAACTTTGGACTGCTTCGACTTTGACGCGACGCGTTGTACACAGTTGTTGGAGTATTGCGTATGGGTGCATAATATTCGGTCATCCGTCTGTCTCTGGCTCTAATAGGGAATGTTGATTTAGGATCGTATGGACAGTTGACTTTGACCATTGTTGCTCCGTCACAGTGTGTTGTTTCGGTTTGATCCAGAGGTGGTTTCCTATCAATGTCTTCACAGTGTTGTGCTCACTGTTGACTCTCAGTCATCCTGCCTGCCCTTTCACGTCGTCTCATTTTTCCTCCTTCTCCCATATCCTGCACTGGCTCTGGCATTTGACTACTATATATGACGTGTAT
>JABASF010000643.1:0-35169 GCA_019776145.1 Harlomillsia oculata
AGCTTTTGAAACAGACGGTATATCATCATATCATGTATATCGTCATTTCTTATACATAACAAGGAATTTTTGGCGACATTATTTATTTTAATTTGCTAAATTCATTATTGTATGGCAATGGCATCACTTGATTCATATTTTGTCAGCCAGTTATTGAATGTTCATTACACGGTGCAATTACCAGTTGCTGCTTAGAAGTTTTGGAACATTACTAGACAGAACTAATGAGACCAAAGAGATAAAAAAAGTAGTTTGACCCCTTTGTGCTCCCGGAATGCTTGATGACGGCATCTGTCAAGGATATTAGAATGTCACGGGAATTGGGTTGTGTTGTGCCTTGCCTTACTGCCTGCTAAGAGATAGGAAGGTGTTAAGCAAAGACTGTCACTGCTCGGTTTCCTAAATTCCATGAGGAACCCGGGCATTCTTTTGTAATTCAAGGCACTCGTCCGGCAGAACACGGATGGACCTTTTGCAACGTCTTCTCTCTCTATTGATTTTACCAACAACGACTCCTGCTGCCGCATCGCCCGCAGCAGCTGAAAGAAGCAAGGCCAAAAGTAAAGGAAGGAATCCAGCCTTTTATAGTAATGAATGCAATTTTCACCTCGACTTTCCCTTTGGTTAATTGCGCCTTTGGCTCATGCAACGTTGTGATTTTAAAAATTGAGTTCCTTTGATTACTCTTGAATTCATGTGAAAATGAATTCGGAGCAGTCCTACACAAGGGAAAGTGAGTGAACCATACACAAGGATCAAAAGTACTACTACTTGTTGTGCGATATGATTTCAAGGGAAGAATGCCATGTGGAATTTCTGAATGAAACGGTTCGTGTTTTCATGTAATTGTAAAAGAGAAAGTAGTGCACAAAACCCGTACGGCTGAGATTATAGGAGTGATCCGGACGGAAGGGGGGCGCAGAAGTATTCACCGAAATTCGAAGCGGAGGCAAGATGACCCCAGGGAAGGACAGACTTTCTTTCGGGTATCATCGACTCTTCCCGGAAGGCTTGGTTTGGGCTTTCCGTCAACGTCATCCTACCGTGTAGTATAGTAGAAAATACCCCCGCTGTCTGACAATGGTATGCCGCCCGACTTTATTATCCTTTATATAGGTAGGCTTTGAGGCTATAAGTTGCATCACTCGGGTATTCGCAGAAGAGCATGGTTGAGTCGGTGAAGTAAAAGTTTCATGGTAGCGTATATATATAAAGTACATACAGTATAACGTACGTGGTGGCGGTCGTAAAAAGTCCATGAGTCGAGCAGTCTCAGTTCGTTGCAAGTCGGGCTTTTGTATGACTCAGGGCCACCGTTGAGTCTTTCACTCTAGTACCCGCTCAGTTCTGAGTTTCGGAGTGTTCGTGCACGACGACGACCGTGTGGGCTCGTCCTCGTCTTCAGTTTTGGATCTTTTTTGCCTTTCATCATCTCTATTGGTTTGTCGCCACCTGAGTTCTCCAAGTATACTTCACTTTCTCCTCACTTTCCCCAGCTGAGATATCTTTCTCAAACTTGATCACACTTTCTCTTTCACTTAAACGACTACGACTAATCCATTCTCAGTATCTTGTGCTACACACACACCACTACAAGAAAAAAAAATCATCTTCTTATTCTCGTATTACCTTTGTTCTGCTTTTGAAGCCACGACAAATTATATACTTTCTACTATATACAACGAATAGAATTCTCTGCCTAATACAACAATTTGTAACAATATTGTCACATATCTGTATTGTACTTTCATCTTCTCCTTCTCTGTCATTTCTGTTGTGAAGTTAGCAACAGAGCAGCAGCAACAGTGAATCGGATAGCCACCGATTGAGATTCTCAAGACACCTTCGACCCACACAAAGTATTCAAGCCACTACTAAACGTCGTACTACTTGGAATAAACAGGTGACACTTTGCTTTTATCTCTATTCCTGAGATAGTAGAATAGAAAAGCAGCATTTTAGCTGCTTGTACGGCTTGTAACGGTGAAATGCACGATAGTAAAATTGAAGGTAAATCGTATCAAAAACAGATCGCTTGCCAAGGGAGCATTAAAACTCGTTCGCTTGTCGCTTTTATACCTTCTTTTTGTGTCTGCTAAATTATTAAAACGATGACGATGCGCTTCGTACAAAATGCGTCTTGAGCTCTTTCTGAAACGATTCGCACAGTTGTATATTTTACTTTTGTAAACTACTTTTACACAACAACTACTTTCTTCAAAGCTTGACTTGTTAATTTAAATATAGTTTGCAAGGAGGATGTCAAAGAAAGGAGATAGGAATCTTTTTCATCGTCTATACGTTTACGTTCTGCCCCTTTTGTTTGCAACTCTCCGGGAGTTTGTTAGAGACCCCATGTTTACATTCCTCATGCCAATCCGTCCGTCCGCCTGTTGGCTTCAGTCATTTCTCAAAAAGATATAATTTCTATCATCGTAAATAAGTAAATAAGTACGTCTAAGTATCTGAGTAATACCTTTGTTATATACTTTATACTCATAAAATTGTCTCTTAGTGTGTCGTTACTTATTGATTTTCTACTTTCAAATTGCTTTTCTCTAACTGGTAGTGCCCTTTCCGTGTTAGCAATATTTGAACTGCATAATGTCCTCAAGCTGCTTGAGTATTGAGTATTTTTTACTTTTTTCACTATATTTGACTTGTTAGCTTTAAAACGAATATAGCGCCCATTTGCACACTGCAATGTGCAATTTCTGTTGAGCGTCAATTATCAATTTTAAGACTTGGAAACCCACAATTTTTCGTGCGATAAAGTTTGCACGACGAATATTTTAAGCAGAAAACCACAATAATGAAAGGTATCGTAAAGATTCTAAGGATTCTTTCAAAAGCATAAAGCACGGTCTATGAAAGTTCTTTGTTCCATTGTTACATATAGATTCTATGACTCTTTCTTAAGAACAGAGATGAGATTATGGCACTTTCCAAGATCAAATTCACGAGATGGATTATAGAATGACAACGTGAATGACGACCACTATAAATAAATAAGTGCGTTTGCAGAGAAGATTTGAGAGGCTCGTAACGAGGCGAAGAATTACAAAAAGCTCATTTATACCTTGTTTTATGATCCCTGCAAATTGGTCCAACCAGCAATAATGGAATTATGATTCTAGCTTTGAATGACTGAAAATGGTAGTTTTGTTTCATGTTGAAAGTCCCTTGTGTGTTTTATAGCAAAATTTTCTTTTTACGATTTAATGGAAGTGCACAAGAGCCGTATTGCTATTTTTTGGTTTCCACCCGATAAAAAATGACAATCGCAGGACGAATTGTTTTCCTGTGATACATACTCACTTTTGCTAGCTTGTGTTTGAGACCTGAATCACGAACAAAAATTGGATGGATGAGTACTTTTGAGCATGTCACAATGATATTGAAACTTTTGTGACAGAGCTATCAAGCCAGGAAAATACGGCTATTTCAGTTTGTAGTAGCCAATTTTGCATCGATTGACAAGACACAAGTGAAGTTTGAGTGACTGACACTATTGTAAGAGTACGTACGTGACGCGTCGCCGTTGTCGACGTCCTAAAGTATGTATTAAATGAAACAGTGAGAGTGGGAGAGACAAGGGAGAAAAGGATGACACACAAAAGAGAAGAAGCACAGGTGAAAGTGAATGGTGTGGGAAAGTAGAGAGTTGAGAGACACGTTTTGGCAGTGATTCCATTACGATGAACGCTTTTCTTAGAACAAAACATACCGAGCACTTAATGCGGAAGTAGCTCTTCGGAGTGCTTTTCGTTCATTAAGCATGTTTGCTCAGGTCTTCACTTGCGGTCTGACGGTTTGGTCTGCTCCGTTTTGCTACAGATGTAAATGCAATTACAAGAGTGATTCTGAGTCTTCCCTTCACATCCGGAGAGTTGCTAATTCTGTCAAGCTGAACCAACTCGACGGCAAACTTTTGTACGGCTCATTAAGTCAGCAGATATAACGAAACATCAAAAGGCCACCCTCACCATTTCAACCAGTCATTTTCCTTCATGGAAATCCTATTCATCTTGATACGCCTTCACTTCTCTTATCTCATCAGACTTTCTAATTTCTTTTTTCTTATTCTATCCTCCTACTCCTGTACCTTTATGTCCTAACATAGCTTCTTATGTCCTTGAGTATTGCTACCTTTTATTTTTTATGTTTCAGTTGAAAAACTTGAATTACTTTCTCAGATATACTTCCTTTCAGATAAAGGAGCTGTAACACACCATCGAAACGGAGAAACTTATAAGATTATGTCCCAGACTGATAACAAGAAATGTAATAATCTTTTATCCGATTTCCTCTATTACCTGTATTTCCTTTTTGGAGAACTCACAATTTCATTTATTAATGCGTGGGATTCAGGAAATTTTGTCAGGTGTCAGTCAATTTATACTTTACGTATTGGTTTGAATGAGAAGCATGTTCACGAGAGACACTGATATCTCATAAAATCTAGAGTTTGCACAGTACAGAAAATCAAACAGAAACGTTAATCGAGTCAAACCAGAACAGTTTACAGTTGTCGGAGTGGTTAAACCAATTCAGTTGGTGGTCGAGCCGACTTAGTTTTGTTATGACATATCTGTCTCTCTCACACAAGTCAAAGAGTGCGTGCTTTCATAAGAGTCATTATATCACAGCTTTGAGCTTTAGGAATTATACCTATCAACATTCACCATATTGTACCAATTAGTTGCAAGTGGCTCGGCTCAATCGAAGTGTTCATAAATTCTCCAGTGTTCATAATGGAGGCAAAATTGGTAGCGGTATTTGTCATTCCGCTTCTACTTGTGTAATCAATAATTACCAACGTGTTAGTTTATTTTCTGTACCTTGCTACTACTATATGTGAAAGCATTGTTCATAATTGGCCTTATTAATAGTAGATACCACGAGTGGAAAGCACATTAGGTGGCCAATAATAAGGTTAAATCATACCTATTACTATAACCAGTATTAGACCTCTTTATTAGCTCTGTCTGACCTTTCAAAGGTGACGCACAACACGGTGCATTCCGTTTCCGGTCACTGGCGAAAGTCTATTATTCACCTTCATACAATTTCTGTATGGAGAATAATATGGCATTGATAACGTTTTTTGTCTTCGGAGACGACAACGTTGCCATTTTATGTGATTACGTTCCCCGTCGTCGTTTTTCAAAGTGGAACAAACGATTTGTTGACAGTTGGCACCCAAAAATGACCTTTGTCTGTGTGACTTAATAAACCAATAAAGTAGCCTTTTGTTACAAGCGTCTGATACGGTGAAAACGTAGTGAAAGCTAAAAATTGCTCGCTGTCGTCGTAGCTATTGACTAATGACAAACTGAAAACTTTGTGATGGGCAGTTGCATGCGACGAAGGAGTGACATTGAGCTTAGAAATAGAGGTGATTAATTTTTAGTCTTACTATACAATTCTCTGTACCTTTTTCCATCAACACAATACATTCAGTTCCATTAACTAACAGTCCATCTTTTTATACACGCGATACAGTTTATACCATTACAGATTTAATTACTGTACAGGTGCACAAAGCACAATATATACAACAAGGTTACTTATTTCCTTTATTCCACTTAATATATTTAATGATTGTTGTTTTCTGTTCAATTTCCTACCATGACAAGCCAAAAGCAACGTTTCAAAAAATGCAATGCCCCACTTTTATGACATTACAGTTTGAGTTTGAGCTCAAAATTCGGACCTCACCTTCACGTTTTTGTCTATAAAATGTGTTAATGGTGTTCATAAATGTCATAAACATAAGAATTGTCCACATCCACAATTTTAGTACTCGGACTAATGGTTTTACGACACCATTCATTATTGTATTGAAAATTGTGTCGAAAGCTTGTTCAAGTTTGGTTGCATTGTAATTTGCAAACTTTCGTAATGTTTTGTTCTGCTGAATAGTTTCTTTATTTTATAGTTTGCATGTTTGTGTTTAGAAATGCTCTTATACGGATTTTGGTTGGTAGTCCACGAGGTTAAAGAAAAACGATCGAAATGAAAAGGAGTGGTGTAATGCACACAGAATAGGTTTTGCACACTTCTCCTGAATAATGCAAAAGGTTGATGGTTGAGTAGTGCAAAGTTTCTGTTGTGGCTATAACCAAATAATGTCAGAGAAGAAACTATAATAGTACAGTGGGAATAGTACAAAACACGATCGTATCATACGATACCATGTAGGAATATAAATTCCAAGACGTTATTCTCATATTCTCATCGCATGACAAGATGTAGAAAATCTAGTTTGAACAAATCTTTTTATCTTTCAAGATTTCATTATGAGAAAGAAACGAAAAGAAACTTAACATGATTGCTTGAAGATTGTCAGTCAAAGTTATTACAGCATGAAACATGGTTTCTTTGGAGTAGTACGTAGTTATATAAGGTAATGTCCAGAGGGATCGGTGACTTTTTTTTATGTTTCTGGGTACAAAGGACACAAGCAGACGAACGTGAAGATTGAAAGGAGACAAATTTGCAATGTCGTGTAGAGAAAGCGAGAAGAGCTTTGTCATTCCTCCAGGGGATTAGGAGTTTGCTTTTCAAAGAATGAACAATTCTCATGTAAATTCTGACTTGATTCTCTTCCTTGTTATATTACAGACTAGTCAAGATGCCTCCTCCACCGCCACTGGACCCGGCGCAAAATGTGCCCAAGTCGGAACTGGAAGAGTTGCAGTTGAAGGCCAATCACGTCACTGATGATGTAAGTCAAATTCTGTCAGTGCAAAATTACCTTTTTCCAACATCAAGCAATTTCCTTGTCTATTTGTTACGTAAACATCCCAAAACTTGGTTTTCAAATCTTTCTGCTCCAGCTGCATCTGTCTATGCCAAGTTACCATCATGAGACATTCACAAACCTTACATATAGTACGATTACATAGAATGTCACTAAAAGTTATCTGTTGGCTCAGCTCCCTTGTCGCTCCTTGTTCCCAATTGGGAATAACAATGAAGGTCTTTCTCAATTACCATTTGACGTTCACTGAGTAAATATAGGTCACAAAATTCATCAGACCTCAAACTAGATTTGAGACATCAGATTACATTTGATCTTTGAATTTATTCTGTAATGTTATAGTACACATCGTTTCGTTCTGTAGAAGATCGCTCATTTCTGATTTCAATAACCCTTTCCCTTTGAGAATTGCAATTCCATTTTTCCATTTTGTAAGGAAAGAAAAAGGATATAAAATGAAAGAAGTCTTATACTTTTTCCAGCCATTATTTTGTGTGTGAGTGAAAAAAGCGTGGATTTACTATGTCTTCTGAGATTACTTTAATGATAGTGGTAAACTGTTAGCGGCCTAGAGAAAACACATGATCCACGCCTTTTTGTAAGCGAGACAGGGAACACGAAAGCAATGTGATGAAAGTGAAAAAGAGCATTTTCCTCATCCGGATTCAATGCTCAATTCACTCGAGGTGCTTCTTGTTTTTTTATCAAAACACACTCGACCGACGATAGCGACCCTTCCCCTTTTATGCTCTGTGCATTTGACCAAGTGAAGAGATTAGTTTTTTCCTTGTTCCTCTTGACACTAATGCGAGCCATACAAAAGAGCTTCTTCATATTGCTAGCTATTTCATTCTTACCTCTTCTTCTTCCTTGGAAAGGAATCAACGGATGCATCCGTCTTTGAAATTACAGTTTGTCAAACACAGTGAGTTTTACGGATATAGCCCCCGGAGTCTGGAGTATATTTCGGATTTTGGCTAGGCGTCCTTAAGCTACAGTCCTATAGTACTTTCTCCTGTTATAAAGGGTATGGCTGTTTTAAAGTGGAAATTTTTGGGAGACGCCTATGGCAAATGAAAAGCACGGATGTAGGAGACAGCAGACAGGAGATGGAAGACAGGAGGCAGCAGCTCACAGAGTTTAAATCCAGTCTTTGTGGTCGGCTGAAGTGTAGCCACCCTCGAATTCAGAGAGTGAGAACTTTCCGTCCGTTTTCACTTCGTACGACGCAGATGCGCGACTCAGGGCCGAATCTTCTCAAGGAAAGAAAAATTCTGGATCCAGAGAGACTCGACTTGCAAAAAATTTATAAAGATTCTACTACCAAAAAACTACTTTAAGGGAAAAGTAAAAAACTTTTCGCAACCAAGTCAAACTTTGGTTCTGACTGTGTATGTGAGGAATAAGTTTTCCATTTCCAATCTTTGACCTCTGGTTTTTTAAAAAAACGTATACTTTTTTTAACATATGTACTGGCTGTCTGGAAACGTTCCAAATCTGAGTCTACTCAAAAATGCTAGGGTCATCTTTCTTGACCCTATTCCACCCTATAGAAAGGGTGCGGTCGCCTCGACGAAGTCTAATTGAAGTGCAACATGCACTGGCGCCTCGGGTCTATTTGGACGAGAAATGCAACCAGGGCCAACAAACAGAGAGTCGAATAATACTCGATATAGTCTCAAACAGTCGTACAAATATAGTCGCGAAAATGCGAAAAAGCTTGTCATTTCCTCCTGACACTCGCTGACAGTAGCACATGAACAAATGCCTTTATAGTCTCGTCTTCGTCTCATTCCGACCTTAAGACTTTAGTCTGACGACCACAATTTTCGCAGACTTTTCGATGACTTTTGAGTGTCGTCCTTGAGCCTTTTCGTCTATCCTGATGTCCAAATCAGTCAACTTAGTTTCTCCATTGCGTCACTACCTATAATAAAATTAAGGATTTTTTGAGCTCGGACACTCAGCGTCTTACGTTTTGTACGTGAGATATGCGATTTGAGAGAGATGCTTTTACACTTTGAGAAAGCTTTTGAGCCTTTCCTTGAGCTCTTGAGAATGGTGCATGACTAACAAGGTCTAATGCAAAATCTAAGTAAATTTACTTTGATGTAATGAGACAGACATAAGAAAAGTTGGGAAAGAGTAAGTAGCACACTGAATAGGGTTAGATCTCAGCAAACTCTTTCAGCACATAAAATCTCGCGAGAGTCTTACGTTACCCCAAAAGTTGAAAATCAACTTTGTACTCGAGTAGATGTAAGATCATTAATTTCATTGATTCGTCTGGATCTTGGCTACAAAACTCGTAGGTGTCAAAGAATTGTTCATGCATTGCTAATAATTCGAAGAGAGGCAGGCATTTGTTCATGTGCTACTGTCAGCGAGTGTCAGGAGGAAATGACAAGCTTTTTCGCATTTTCGCGACTATATTTGTACGACTGTTTGAGACAGACATAAGAAAACTTGGGAAAGAGTAAGTAGCACACTGAATGTGACAGAACGAAATAGGGCTAAATCTCAGCAAGCTCTGTCAGCACATAAAATCTCACGAGAGTCTTACGTTACCCCAGAAGTTGAAAATCAACTTTGTACTCGAGTAGAAGTAGATCATTAATTTCTTGATTCGTCTGGATCTTGGCTACAAAACTCGTAGGTGTCAAAGAATTGTTCATGCATTGCTAATAATTCGAAGAGAGGCGAAACGTACGTTTTCTTACTTTCCCTATGTTGTCTTCACATTGTGAGACGACTATCCATTTCCGGGTTATAATAAGACAACTGCTCCTACGTTTCCTGAAAGTACAAAAACACTCATGAATAAAACAAAAATCAAGAAAGAATTAAGAGTAGACATATAAAAACCATTCGCCAATGTCTAATAAAAAATTCCTGTGTTCTTGTCAAACTCCCGCATCGCGGGGGTTGCGAGTGTGAAAATTCTGTCTATCTGTGGACAAGAAGAAAGTATCTTTTTCATCTGCGAGTGTAGGAGGAAAGTCAAGAGCTTTGAAGTGAGAGCGTCACTTGCTATATTCCACCTTATTAGGTTCATATACACATAGATAAAGTTTTTTGAAATGTTAAGCTTTCAGCACTACCTATACACGCGCAAGGAAATGCTATCAATTCAGAAATAGTGGGCTCAAAAGGCATGATTACATATTCCTGTTCTATAGCACGATGAAAGTCAATCGATGGTCTTCCTACACGAGCATACTACGTTGTTATATATATTATCCTATTCACGCAAAAACATTTTTGCTACATTTTTTTCCTAAGGACTACTCTACATTCTTTATTCTTAACCTTGCTCAGCCTATATAATGTGCATTATGGATACAAAGGAAGTCACTCTTAGGTTGTTGTAATGGCATGTACCTGTTTTCTTTAGGAGTATATTTGCAAAGCCATGACTCTCAATTTTATGTTTCCCTACTAGTATGTAATATCCGACGCCTTATCTTGGGTGTTGTCGCGTTTTCCCCACAAAAACTTCGCGAGATAAACATGGCGGTGTGGTTGGTGGTGGTTCGGTGATGGGTTGACATGTCCTCCTTCTTCTTAGGTTGCGTGTTGTTTGACAAACCTTATGTGGTCGTTTCGCAAGCGACATGCATTGCACTTATATATATCAGAAATTCACCATGAATATGAACAAGGATGGCATTTTTTGTCGAGGGATCAAGTACTATAAAAATGAATGTGCACGTGGTGTTGTACGTTCTATAGCCGAACTTCACATTACCATAACCTTATAGGCAAATTCAAATATGACCTCTACCTTTTATTAATCAAGTTTCAAGGATGGACAAACTGTACACGAAAAGGAAATTGCTCAACAAATTACTAGCATCAAGAAATGAATTTTCTTAACCAGACAATTATGACATTATGAGTAATGATTTTCTTGTTATATGTAAAATCAAAAGTGTATGTTATATAGTTATAACGTGGTATTGAAAGAAAAGTAGAAAAAAGGAAACGAAAGTACTAGAATGATACCTAATGATACTCAGTATATTGTAATTTAACTTTCTAACTTGAATTACTTGGTGATGTTCTTTCCTTTTGTTCCAGTCCTTGGAAAGTACACGGCGAATGCTCGCTCTTTGTGAAGAGGTAAAAGAAAATCATCGATTCTTGTTCTATTGTCTTTTGTATTACTTAAGTCACGTAGACGTACTATAGAATTTGTAGTCTTGTGATATCGTAGGAGAAAAGCATGTCTGGCAAGTGGCAATTTGACCGTGATTTACACTCATGATGCTTTTTGACTGTTTTTTGTAGAGCAAAGAAGCGGGTATTCGAACGCTGGTTGCTTTGGACGATCAAGGAGGTATTTACTTCAAAGACAAATAATAACGTAGACACATAAATCAGGATTTGTGTAGGGAAATGTGCAAAAGACAGTATCATTAAGTTTGTGCATGATTTATGAACTAAACAGAGCAACTGGATCACATTGAACAAGGAATGATTCAAATCAATGAGGACATGCGAGAAGCCGAGAAGAACTTGGAAGGCATGGATAAGTGTTGTGGACTTTGCGTCCTTCCTTGCAACAAGTATGTGAAATGTGAATATAAATTGGATTGTGAATTGTGATCTATGGTATATCATGTTCCAGGAATTTAGAGATTCGTTAAAGAATTTTTCCTATTTTTTTGATCGCTTGTAGATCTGCAGAATTCAAAGAAGATGACAAAACGTGGAAAGCGAATGAAGATGGAAAAGTAGTGAACAGTCAACCACAACGAGTGTGTGACGAAAGGAATGGCGTCCCAGCTTATGGTGGTATTCATCGGAAAGTACGTTGAATGACTTTTTGTCCTGGTGCCAAAAAAATGTTCTTTGTCGTGTGTGTCGGCATTCTTCCCGTTGCATTGTCCACCTAGAGCAAATAAATCCGGAACTTGAAAGCCTTTGTTGACAAAAGAATAGCCAACCAGTGAAACGTGAGATTTGAGCTCGTCTATAATATGTATTCTGTATTTCTCTTTTTCTCTAGGATCACAAATGACGCACGGGAGGATGAGATGGAGGGTAACATGGGCCAAGTGTCTACGATGGTGGGCAACCTGAGAAACATGGCTTTGGACATGGGCAATGAGATCGACACTCAAAATCGACAAATTGATCGAATCAATATTAAGGTGAGTTAGATTTAGGAGTTTCTCCTTTCCCCTAAATTCTTATCCAGTTCACATCAATAAGCCTACGAAACGAGAGTCAATAGCTTGTGGCCATAGATCAAGTCGTGAACGGTGAACCTTTGACCATTTCTCGTTCCTTCGTCTTTCTTTTATTCGCAATTCTATTATAGGATTCCAGGACAGAGTCAAAACTCACGAGCCACAAGTATTGTTTACTTTCCACTTTCCCTGCAATTTTCCCGTTTTTGGCTCTACCTTTCTACGGCATAAAACATAGAAGCAAAAACGTCAACATCATCGTAATAATCGTCGTCGCTAAAATGATTCGGAACAAATAGTACATTACATGCTTTTGTGTGTTTGTGTTTGCGTTACAGGCGGCGTCCAATGAAGTGCGAATAACGATGGCAAATGAAAAAGCTGGAAAGCTTTTGAAGAACTAAAAACAATTTTTTCGTTGCTGTCCAACAACATGTGTTGCCGACAGATGACATAAACTTAATATTAATACTACATTTCGCGTTCCAAATGGTTGTGTATCGTATCGAGTACTGTTTTTGCAGGAACAGGAGACAGTTTTATCAGAATATCATTCGTTCTTCGTCTTTGTGCGCTACGAACTGATGCAGGATTTTGAGCAATCCCGAAAAAGTAATGTTATATGTTAACCATTCAGTTGAGATTGAATTTTATCGTCATTTACTAAAATACGAATACACCAAAAATGAAAACAACCTGAAAGGTATCGCATGAAAAATTGCTACGCATTATTGTGTTTCGCAAGTTGGAAAATGATTCTAACCAAACCAGCGTACTTCATCAACTTTGATTTTTTTTGTAGGCAATATGATTACAAAGCGCTATTATTAGGTACTTTTAAAGAGATGTTATAGCTGAAGGTAGCTGAAAAAAGTATTTTGAGCGTAGTTAGTACAGACAATTAAATCAAATAATGGATGACGTTGTTGTTCGTTCGAATTTAAAAAAGCAATGGCCACACAAATTACAGAACGAGAGAGAGAAAGAAATCGTAGTTTCGAATCTAATAGAACGTACCTAAAAATACAAATTTAACTTCATAGAGTAATGTTTTGCAATTTAATGATTATTTTTTATTCTCTCTATAATTTGGTATTAATTTGCATTGTTGTTGGACGTGTTTGTCTTTTTAATCAACTTATAACTTTTATTCGTGTTCAAGTGGTGCTTATAGTTTGCTCTATTTTTTACTAGAAGTCAGAAACTTTTAAAGTTTCAAATTCTTGTCATGTATCTTCGTGCATTACTTGTACATAATGTAAATAAGTCTATATGATTAACCTTAGACCTATAATTATAATAATTCTAATTTAAGTGGATCCTAATCCTTTTAGGACCCCAACAAAAATGCCGGTTTCCAACAAACGAATCCTAAAATTGTAAATGCAATGTACAGTTTATTAATTTATGATGTCTATAAGAATAATGTAAATAGAAATAGAAGTTTTAGCGAAAAACATTCAAATTCTTGTCATGTATCTTCGTGCATTACTTGTACATAATGTAAATAAGTCTATATGATTAACCTTAGACCTATAATATAATAATTCTAATTTAAGTGGATCCTAATCCTTTTAGGACCCCAACAAAATGCCGGTTTCCAACGAACGAATCCTAAAATTGTAAATGCAATGTACAGTTTATTAATTTATGATGTCTATAAGAATAATGTAAATAGAAATAGAAGTTTTAGCGAAAAACGTCTTTGTGTATGTGTATAATGCTTAATGTCACATTTTGTGTGTATGTTACATTCTGTCAAACTAATGTTCTGGTGGTTAATGGGCAATTTGTAAACGTGAACTATATCACAAATCCTTTAACAATGACATTATAAGCTTGCTTAGAATGTGATTAACCCTTTGCTCCAAAATAATGCTATAGATGAACAGATCCCTATTTGTCTACAAAATTTTGTCTAAACGTGGTGCTGTTGTTTGGTGTAATGTAAAAAATCAATGTCAAGTGTGTATTTTAGCTTACACATAAACACGTTCGTCTCGTCTCGTGTGTAGCTATAGTGCACGCAAAATCAAAAACTCTTGTGATCAGTGTCCAATAGAGTCTGTTCAAAAATCCGAATCCTAATCATTAATCAATATGCCCAAAAACTTCAAATTCACAAAATCTTCAAAACTATATCAATGTAATTCCGTGTACAAATTTTGAACCACTTCTTGCTACGAAAAACAAATTCAAAAGCCAAATTTTAAGCCTGCCCTACATTACCCCAGCTAGCTGTTCATATGGTTTAGCGGAACATCACAATCACAACTCTATATTTCAGATTTATCCAAAACTACTACTAGCATCTTCAGAAAAAGGTAATTAAAATTTTGTACCTTTCTTCAGCGTTTGGAATATCAAGTAACATCATTAATCAATAATTCAGAAAGAAACAAAATCTGTATAGCAAGAGCTTTACGGGTGTTCCCTTAAAGCAAGTCTGACAGCGGTCTGAGCTTAGCAAAGAAAGAATATCAAAACGAAATTAATTGACGAAATCTAAAATTGGAAAAGTATAGAGTTTCTTACAGCATTCACGTATGACTTCACATTAGTAATTTGAACTGTTCAAATCTCAGCTGACACCGTTTAAAAATAATCTCAAAATAATTTACTCGATACTCTGCAATGCAAAACAAACAATTTACTATATTTATTACAGTTCAAAACAACCATGGCCAAAAAATTAATTGGTAACTCCAGCCTGAATCCTATAAGACTCCCTACCCGCTGTCTTCATGACTGATAAATCACAAACCGATGCATTTAAATTCATTCAAAATTCTAAATATACTACTACTTTTACCTAAACGTACAGAATGTATAGATTCAAAATTTATATCCGAAAGGAACTGAAAAGTTATAGAATACCTATTCCAGCTCTCCGATCTAAACCTAATCATCACCTTCCTCTAATGCAATCAGGATCCAATATGTCTGTGGTAACTTGGGGATTGGCAACTTGGTACTGATCAGGAGAATCCCGACTTCCCGACTCTTTCCGCTTCTTTGCCCCTTTGAAATCTCTGGAATCTCAAAAATGTACTAGTATCGCTTTACCCCAAAGTCGGCTTTTCGCCTTTAATGTTTGTACTCTTGTCGTACTCACTAATGGTGGTTGATGTTGTAGATTGTAACTTCGGACTGTCATCATCTCAAGGTTGACGTCCAAAATAAATTAATGTCAATGTGTCAACAGTGTATAACTCTCCATGTCGCTTTCAATGTGCGTATCAAAATGATAACTGTGGTGTATTAAAGCTACATTATTATTCAGAACTAAAAATAATCGTATAAGAAAAGGGCAACTTAAAGAGAAAAACTATTTAAAAGGCTCTCAATTAAAACACCATTTTTGTGTCAGTTTCTTTATACATTACTACATAATGGCAATACGTGTCAATATCAAAGTATCAAAATGCATTTACAATTGTAACTTCAAATAATAGATTAATAACATGGATGTGTACTCGTGACTCTTTCTTAATGTCTGCATCTGCAACATTGAGTAATCTCTGTTTGTGCTGTATGTAGTGGATGATTTTGGTGTTATTTATGTATGTCAGTCTGTCATGTCGTTGAATGTATGTGCATCATTATTAATTGTTGTACGTATAGTTAATTATTAAAGCTTTGACAGGCTTTCAACAATAACTTGATGGATAAAATCACTTCTTTGTTATATAGACTGGTAAGAAAGTGCAAAAAATAATAATTCACCAATCTATGCAATTCGAAAGCAATCTCACTCTATATGTTGTAATTTACGTGTCTTTGGCCATAAATGTTTCATGTGAGTTCGTAGTAAATGTTAATTGTTGTAGAAAATAATGTTAAAATCAATGTTTTTGAAGGACTTGGAAGCTGCAACTTTCAGTGATTTAAGTGCTTTTAGCAGCCTATTCAAACTTACTACTTATTACGTGAGTGCTGGGCAAAACTAAAATAATCCGTGTATCATTCGTATACATTAATATATAAAGTAATAATTCAGTGTGCAATTATGACAAGTATATCAATCAAGTATTACTAAGTAAGTGCGGTTTATGAACTAGCATTTATTATATAAGTAGTATTTTCGTGGCAAATTGAAGTTATAATAATAAGTTGTTAATTGGTTAGCAAAGCGAGGAAAAACGTGTTTATAGGAGAGAAAAATTGCAATACAATCCACCCAGAGCAATACAAGAAGTTCCATTTCTTTTGGAGCGCAGAACGGGTGACATAAGGAATAATAAGTAACGTAGTGTGATTAATTAATACTATTGATTGATTACTATACTTTGGTATTTACAATGCATTGTTGTTGTAGTATTAGTTGTCAGCAAAAAACCGCGATTGTTAATCCAAAATTGAATTTATTTTATGCGTTTAATTGGAATTTTAAATGTTGACGACGTTCCGAGCACATTCAAATTCTGGAGCTACTGATTTGTAAATTAGAGTAAGGTTAAAGAATTAGTCAAGTTGTTAGTGACATTAGTGACTATTGTTGAAAATTTAAAGCTTTAGAATCAAAATAATTGAAGCTATGTACGTTCAGTCAGTTAGGTGACACGATTTTATAATTTGTATTTGCATGCGATGCAGTACAAAATGTTAATTGAATACTTCGGTTGGGAAGTCAAAAAAAGCAATGTAATCGTCGAATCGACATCATGAAATGTTTCTGAACATAGAGAAGCAAAAACAATTATGTTGGAAACTAAAAATAATAAGAAAAAACGAGATTTTGAGTGTGTTTCCTAAAAGAAAGTGTATGATTATTAATATTAAAGTCTCAATTAAGAAGGTTTTTTGATTATAAAACGTAAAAATGCTAATATAACTATGTCACAGAAGTGTTATATTAAAAAATGCGGTTAATGGTTAACTAAACAAATTGTTGCACATATTATGTACACATCTTTTAGCAATATATTGTACGAAATGTACTAAAACTGTGTTGTCCGACGAGGAGAAATATTATAAAGAAAATGGGAAACAAATGGATTCATTCGAAATGACATTTGAATTGCATTCTCACAAAAAAAGATGAATGTGAAAACATGTCAAAAAAATGTCCATTTGTAACTCAAAAAAGGAGGAAAAGCTCAATTGACTTTTTTCAAAGTGTTGTCTGGTCATCATCATCCGTAATTCTATATTTTCGTCTTACCTTTCATTTTCCCACACTACAACACACACTTATATTGCAAAATTGCAATCAATCTGACGCTAAACAACCATTCCAAAATTTCTCCTTTTCCACATTCTCTCAAAATCAAAACATCCTCAATTTCACTTCTTAAGGTTCTTCACCAGTTGAATTCATTAGTAATTTATATATTTAACTAATATTGTATGGGAAAGAAAAAAAACATCGTGCAATTGTAAACATCAACTTTGGAATGAAATGAAAAGACTTCCTTTTTAATTTAAACTGCTTTTTAGTGACTTTGCTAAATCCGCGTTTACAAGATTGCGATTTATTAGTGTATTTAACTTGTAACATCTTATTTTGGAAAAAATACCTAGAAACATTCAAAAATTGCTACTCTAACTAACTCTATCTTTCTTCCTATTTGGCCGAGCACATTTGCAAATAACTTTCCTCGTTTGTATAAGTTTGCCTTATATGAATAAAGATGCGATTGTGATAGTTACAAAAACATGTACTAATAAAATTATAGTCTCTACTTATTAGCCTAAGAATCCTGAGTGTGCGTTCATTTTTCAATTCAATGCATACAATAAAATTCATCTAATTCATAATCAATCAAGTCCGTTGACTCGAGGGTTCATGGGCTTATTTTTGGCTTCAGTCTCATTTCATGGAAGATTCATTTAAATTTTCCATTTAAATCATGGGACTTATCTGATTGGGACAATCGACAGTTTATTGTCCATTTATAAGTCGAATTTTCCAGAATTTTCCCCAAACTGCAGTACTTTTGCTACTTTATTAAGTCATCAAGAGTTCTAGTTTCCAGGAAAAGTGGCACAACAACACGAATTCGAACATAACGATAATATGGAATTTTATAACGCAGTCATCATAAATTAGGCAAAAGTTCACCTGATTAAACATTATTATGGTCCAATGAAATTTGCCCACTTAATCAAACATGAAATGTATATGCATATTAAACCACACGCTCAGCACCCGGATGACAGACGGTAAATGACATTGTATCAGGAATCTACAATGTCTGTCCACAATAATTCAAATCCATATTAGGCACATTTTGAATTATAAGGACAATTTATGGTTTTTTATGAACGCAGAATTCCCAATAATGTTTAAAATTCAACTGAAAATTTTCCAACCCTACTTTAAATTATTGTGAACCCATGCCACGTTACGTTGTTGTTTCCTCGTAATCTTCATGAACGTGACGAATTTTTTAAATAAATTATGATAAACAGCCCCTGACGCGTCTGTCACAGTTCAACAATTTCCTATAAAAAGCAAAGTTCCGTGCTACCAATGCATTTTCAAACATTTTTGTCTTTAAACTTACAACATATTGTAACGATGAAGCTCATCATTTTGGCAGCTTGCATTGCACTTGCCAGTGCACAAGAAGGTAATTAAACTACATACGGACTTACGGACTACAACCTTTAGTTATATTTGAACATTGTAAACGATTGCATGACATGACACTATGATTGATTTAAATACATTTCACTTTTCAGCGTACCAAAACCAAGCCAGAGATTTCCACAATTCTTATAGGAAAAAGCACCAAGCTGGACCGATGACATTGGATACAACCGTAATAAAGTCTTAAATCTTTTGTAGATTAATGCAATTACCAGGTAATAAAGTAATAAAGTAATATAATAAGTAATAATCTAATGTTCTGTTGTAAAGATGAATGCAAATGCAGTGAAATGCGCTCAGTACTATGCAAATAAGAAGACGATTGATCACAGTTGCCCATACAAGAATGGAGCAGGAGAAAATTTAATGGGAGGTAGTGTTAACTGGTCCAAAGAGCAATCTGCCAAAGGAGCGACAGATATGTGGTACAACGAAGTTAAAATGTACAACTACAACAAACCTGGATTTACCCCACAAACTGGACACTTTACTCAATTAGTGTGGAAGTCGAGCACAAAATTGGGTTTCGGAGCTGTAACCACAAATGGGTACACAGCAGCAGTAGCCTTGTACAGTCCAGCAGGGAACATCGTTGGGAACAACAATCAGTATTTCAGAGATAATGTTTTGCCACCAAAGTAAAAAGACAAAAAATGATATCCCAAAGTCCTTCAAGTTAAAATGTTTCTAACTCTTTGTTCATTCAAACTAATGTATGAGACAGAAATACGATTACCCACAGCAATAAACTGTAGAGCTAGCATTATCAAGCTAACTTGATAACTCTTTCGAATGCATTTTCGTAGAGCTGTTCATCTTAATGATGACATAATATTTTATCACTTTTCGACCGTTGCACACCGATGCGATGGTAACTCAAGAAAAAAAACCATTAAACCTTACATACTTAAATCTCACAGACTGCATTACACAGACTGTATTAGTTTCAAGAATTGCACAACTCTTTAGTGTCTTCCCTTGTTGTCCATAATCATACCTACGAAGGCATTAGTTTCTGATAAAAAACTGTTTAAGCAATAAAAACTAATTTCATTGAAGAAGGTCAGTTCATCGTTTTCATGATGTACAAAGGTACTGCTTCTGAAACGTTGAAGTCTGGAACTGCACTCATTTTCGTGACTGTTCGAGCATTTCATTTCTTTGAGCTAACTTATTGAGCAATGAAGCAATGGCAATAATCAATGATTGAGAAAATTACAATCTTCTCCCACAGAGTTTCATCTTTGTGATGTAAAAATGTATTATACTTTTTGCACTATTTTTGATTATGACTCAAGTAATTCATTCAGTCATTGAGTCATATCGCAGTAAGATATAAGGTTTACTCGTGTTTCGTGTACTAATATGATTGAAGTTCCATTTTCATTGTACCTGCTTTCTTGGCTGCGCGATGACTATTGACTTTTCCCAAATCATTCTGTATTAAACTGTCGGTGCATGTCTGCAATCATTGGGTTTTTGCATATAGTTATATTTTTGAATGGGAATGGTAGATTTTTGAGGGTACAAAGAAAATTGTATGAAAAAAGCATAAAACCAAAGTTATAAGAACATTTTGAGATACCATAATGACTTGGATTTTACAGACTATAATAGTGTATTATGCAAAAACGTGGACATGAACCAACTAAGGAACGTAACTTAAACAAAAAGTCAAGGTAAAATAAATGTTAAACATATATAGTAGTAGATCTTATAGCTCCCTTCCTTACATTAAATTACATCCATTACATGGACGTCCATGTTGCATTACATTGTAAACGTTTCATGTTTCAAGTTTTCAAGTTCGCAAAGAAGCACAAACATGCACATGCACAGCACAGTCTGCACAGTCGAAACTTCATGCAAAAAATGACCAATTGTAGTGTGAAGGCGAAGAATCTTCAATGGTCTACTTAGTCGGTCGGTCGTCGCCAGTTACCAGTTTAGTGAGCAGTCGCAAACGTCCAGCTGATCCTTGCGTTCGTTCGGTGGGAAAACATTTCGCAAATTCGCAACGAACTAAGTAAAACTAAACTCTTCCTTTTACCTTGCATAACTGGAGTCTGAACGTCTGGAGTGAAAGAGGTGTTAAACAGTTAAACTCTCATCGTGCCACATGCAAAGTAATCAAAAATCATGTAAGAATTATCTGACTGAATTAAGGTATTATCACAATTCCTTTTATTTTCTTGACATACAAGCTCGTGTTCAACCTGTAACAAAATGTCAAAGAAATAATGCGAATTATATTATATTTTCGGTGTGAATTTTACGTTCATAAACACGAGGGATAGAAAATTTTCATAGACTATGTATTTTGTATATACTGTCGCAGTATTAAACAACATTATTACCAATAATTAAATAATATGAGCAAATGAGCTAAGATTAGCTCTATTTTATGTTCAGCATCTGTTCAGAGAAGGTCAAAATCTCTGGTTAAGGCTTCAAGGTGGGCAAGTCAGAGTTAAATAGTCGTGTTACTACTTTTCTACATTTCATCTACGCATTCTGCATATCATGACTATGACATTGTAGTGCGTTTTGCATCTTTGATGTGGTTTGTGGTTGTGGCACAAGGATTTCTTAGAAGGCAAAGGCTAATTGCATTTCTTGGTAAAAGCTTAACGTATAATCCAATAATTGTAGTTTTGGCAAAATTTTTCAGTGCGTACACGCCAGGCTACGCCAGTGTTGAAAGAGTCAAAATTAATTGCGGATTTGTGGTACGATTTCAAATATTTGAAAGATGCATTCACATTTAAAGAAAAGAAAGACAAAATTGTCGTTATATGTACTTGGTATGATTTTATTTTTAATCAAAGTCTCTGGTTTACTTTGAATATTTCATGCATGTTCATGTCATGTAGTTTAATATTAATTTCTTATCAGGAAGGCGGACAGAGGATACAGGATATTAGTCTAGGTTAATTGCAATTACCTTGTGCACTTTGATATCTGATTTTTGACCTTTATACCAATTCAAGTAAGGACCATTAAATCATGTAATAAGGTTATAATGAAAATCCGAGGTGTATAACACAAGACGCGTGTTAATTGTTTGCAAAATCTAATCTACTCATCGACCGTGAAAATTTTGTATGCATTCCGAATTTCCGAATATATAATTTAAAATGAAACAAACTTTTTTTTGCACTTGCACTGAAAGGGAATAGGGAAATCATTCAGCAAGCTGACTTGGTAATTTCAATAATTTATTTTGATAAAATCCCAGTCTGGTGTTTATGTAGGAAATGTTCATATTTTGATTCTCTGGATCAAAGTTGAGTGAAGTTCATTGTGTAAGTTTCATGTAAAATTATTATTATGCATACTGAACTTTGTTCTTGTCAAAAGCAGTAAGAATGTGGTTTATCTATATATCGTACGCACTCGAGTTGAACATTCGAATTTATCCTTGTGACTTTTTGACCTTATCATCATTACTTGTCAATGAATCCATGACACTCCAAACTTTATAGAACAGTTATCAATTGTAATTGTACATTATTCGCATTATTTCTTGGTTTTCTGTACAGAGTAAACCATCGACCGGTCAGTATCGTGGAACCACTCGTTTAATGCAGAGGTCAAACTGGAGAACTGGACGTTCTGGATATTGTATTATTACATCAGGGGTATAAAATCGTTCCAGAAAATCACGAGCTACAGTGTTTGTTGTTGACAAGTATACCAAGAAGAAAGCAGAATGGAGAAGACTCCAAGTATTTGCATCGTCGGGGCAGGGTGAGAATACTTAAAAGTAGAATTTCTCATGAAGTACAACTTTTTTATGTCGCGTGGGAATAATGGGCGGATGAACTTAATTTGTTAATTGTCTTTTGCACTCATATACCTTATCCATTTTCTACTTTGTCATCTACACAGGTTCTCAGGAATGTGTGCAGCTATTCAACTAAGAAAGCAACTAGGTATCAATTCATTTACTATCTTTGAGAAGAACTCGGATGTTGGAGGAACTTGGCTTGTGAACACATATCCAGGATGTGCTTGTGACGTGCAGAGTCATTTGTACAGCTACTCATTTGAACTCAATCCAAGTAAATTGCTATGAATTTTAACAAACAAGTTGACAATATAATGCAAGCTTTTGTGTCATTCATTGCATGCTGCACTCACATGAACCGTTCTTGTTATCACGTTAACAAAAATTAATAACAATGATTGTTACATTTCTACTTATTTCTTAGATTGGTCACAAAACTACTCTGGGCAGGAAGAGATATGGCGCTATCTTCGAGACGTCGCAAAGAAATACGATTTGTACTCCTCGATTAGATTTAACACTGAAATCAAGTCCCTAGCTTGGGATGATTTTAAGGAACAATGGAATGCGACAATTCTAGACAAGAACGGACTTGAATCCAACCTGGTTTTTGATGTTGTGTACGTTTATGAAAAACGATAAATGTTATTCCAAATGCTTTTTTATACAGTTACTTAATGTATGTTTATTCATGAAATTCGTTTGATAGAATTAATGCTCCTGGAGCTTTGCGTGTTCCCTACATTCCCGATATCTTCAACAAGTTCAAAGGTCCAATGGCACATTCTGGTGCTTGGGATAAATCCATAAATGTCGAAGGAAACAAAACTGTTGCTGTCATTGGGAGCGGTGCTAGTGCAATTCAGATAATTCCAAAGCTTGTTCCAAAAGTAAAGGAATTGCACATCTACCAACGAAAACCAGCTTATGTGGGTCCAAGAACTCAATTTGAATTTCCAAGCGTGGTCAAATGGATTTTTACTCAATTTCCTCTTCTCATGTGGTTTTATCATTGCTTTATCTTCTGGATGTACGAAATAATGTTTGGGGCTTTTAAAGTCGATCATTTCTTACAGAAAATTGGTATGTGAAGAGCACCTCACAATATTACAATTACAATAATGCCTCCATTCAAAGGATATTACATGGTTTTTTAACTTTTAAATATCATAGCTCACAAATACATGACTTCCTTCCGAAAATGGCAGTTGCGAAAACACCCTGAGTTAAGTGAAACACTGACGCCAAACTATACAATAGGCTGTAAGCGAATTGTTGTATCTGAGGAATATTATCCAGCCATGTCACAACCAAACGTAAACGTTCATACTAGTCATATTAGAGAGGTCACCGAAAATTCAATCATTACAGAAGATGGCAAAAAGCAAAAAATTGATGTGAGTTTTTTTGCTAAGAATTGCAATTATCGGATATTTGTATAAATACGCCAGGTGTTTATTAAGACGTTTGCTCATTCAATTAACACAATTTACAGGTGCTAATTCTTGCCACCGGATTTCGTGTCCATGATTACTTCGCCCCAATGCAGGTGTACGGTGCTAAGGGACTTGACGTTCTTCAAAGCTGGAAAGACGAAGGACCAAGAGGCTACATGGGAATCGTCTCATCATTTGGACCAAATCACTTTTGTATTCTTGGACCCAATACTGCCTTAGGTCACAATACTGTATCCTTCATGATCGAGTGCCAAGTCGATTTTATTATGAAAGTAATTAAAGAAATGATGGCAAGACGTTCACACTGTGTTCGTCTCAAGAAATCCGTCGAAGATGAGTACATGGGCAACATGCATCACAAGATGAAAGAACTAGTTTGGGGAACTGCGAAATGCGGCTCATGGTACACCAATGAACGTGGAGAAGTCACAACCATTTATCCTGGATCGTGTGTTAATTACTGGTACAATCTGCGTAAGACTAAAATGGACATTTTTGAATTTTCATAAATGATCAATGATCCTTGATCATTCATGGTCCATTTACAATAGTGTACATAAAGTTCCTTTTGTGCCTTTTTGACGTAACATGAAAAATAACTATAATACTGAACTTTGTACTCTCCTCTGACCTCTGATACATGACGGCGTAATTTTATGCGTATCGAATTTAATACTATGCTAATGCTACTGGTGATTTTCAATCTGTGATCGATTTATTTTATTGATTTTATGTGCCCTTTTATTACACTATTATAAGTAAACACTTTTAGTTTCTACGTTTTACTCTATAATCAATCATATTGACAATCAATATTTGTTAATTTTAATTTAGTTGGTTTCATCCGTTGTTTTGAAAAGTATACATTAAAATACAGAATCCTATGACTAAACTGCTCGTTGATAATTGCATGTCACTCAGATGCATTTGACAGATTTGATGGAACTTCATTGACAAGATAAGGATAATAAGGACAAGCAGACTTTGACAGTTAACCAAAAAAAGTCCGATTATAAAACGTAGTTTTAGTTCAAGTTCATTCCTTTTAATTTAGGAATTAACGATGACAAAGGACTGAAATTATTACTGCACTTAAAATGCTCTGGTCAGTAATTTTAGTACCAAATACGCAGTCACATGCTAAGAACTTAAACTTACACTGCATTAAACACACATTCACTTTACGATTTGATGGTAGCATAATTGCTGCAGCATAGCTAAATAAAGCATAGTATTAGCTAATACGTACTTGTCGGAATTCAGTACTATAATTAATTCAACTTTTACTGCAGAATTATTGCTCAGTAGGTACGTATAAGATAGCAAGTCCTTTGTGGACAACAATAAAAGGAAGATTGCATGAAGTTGCGAAATATACGAAACAATACGCTTGTTTGGTTCACCGTCTATATTTATGCACAATAAACTTGTGGTTACTGCCTGGTTAGTCATTTCGCATTTACCATGAACGTTTATATTTCGGTTGAGCACAACAACGAAATGTGCATCTCATAAAAGTAACGAAAAGGGAGTTCACAGTTCACCTGCATAGAACTGTGAAGTGAAGACACACATGAATCACATTAAAAGTGAATTACGGAACACAGGGTCTAAAATTTAGACTCTAAATGTCCTATGGACACGCGATTACATGCGTAAACGTGAGGAAACAATGCATTTTGGATTTATCTACTTTACATGCTATGCCAACAGCAGCGTCAGTCCCAAGTAACCAATCAATCAGTGTTTTGCATATGTACTTGTGTGTATTAAAGAGTACTGTATCTCAATTGGCATTCACGTCATACTGTCCTCATACTGTACAAAGCTTTCTTTTCACGTAACAATTCAAATGTGCAAGTCCTACCTCACTTTCCTTATTGAGGACTTATGGACATCACATTCGTGGTACTTCGTACACTATTACAACTTGCATTCAGATGAACCCTGTATCTCATCTTTGTAAGGACTGATAAGGGAAGATGTGCTGTCGTAATTTTTATCGGTGCGTTATGAAGTAACAAAAAAGCTAAGGACAGAATTAGGCAAATAGGAAACGTATCATTGTCACTTTCCACTGCTTTGCATAAGGAGAGTTTTAAGCTTCCCTTTACCTGATGAATATTGTCATTTTACATGTCATACTGCAAAGAGACAAAAGGAACTGCTCCGACTTACTGCAGTAAACAAATCATCATCACAGCATAACATTTTGCGCATTTACAGCAGTGTGCCATTAGAAATAGTTCTCATCTTGAGCAGTTAAATGTATTAATTAAATTAATTCTCCGATTTTCGATTCTGTTTTGGTGTTTGTTTACTACTGTCTATTGCATGTCGTGTAGAATACGAAAAATATAAATTGGGTCGTTCAGTCTCATGTTTCATCTCAATAGTGAAGTGAACATGTCGAAATGACTATAGACAAACACAGACTTTATTTTGTTGATTAAAATAAAACGAAGTCAAAATTATTTCGCAAGAGTGGAAAAGACGCGTCTTCCTCGTTCCAGAGTCAAGGCGATTTATAAAGCGGGGCTTTGTACTTTGATTACAGAACGCAAAATGCTTTTTCCATGAAAAGCTTCCCATTTAATCGATTTAGTTTAAATGCGTATGGAAAGGAGCTTATCGAACAAAAACTACTGTTTCACGGCATATTGACAGTTTCGTTTTAATTTTTGTTTATCTTGCGTTTGCATAAAAATTAATAACTGGTATCAATGCGCAGTTATCGCTTTCGGACACCACCTCCAAAAACGACAGTCAATCAATACAAGTTTAATAGTGATTTGTGATCAGTGTGATTGTCGATGCGACATGTTGACAATCTAATTGTTGCTTATAAAATTAAAAGACAATTTCGAAAAATCTTCTGAAGAAATGGATAGCACACAAATTTTTGGGTTTATGTTTGGGTGGTGGCCGCCGTTGATTGTGACGGTTGCCATTTTGTTTTACTTTTACATTTACATTCCAACGACAAGGGAATACAAAATGCTCAAAAAAGTTCCAGGCTTCATGTCCAATTTTCCTATAGTTGGAATGGCGTTTCAATTCGTGAAACACCGAAACAGTAAGAAATGATTTAAAATCAAATTTCGAAAATTCGCATGATGAAAGCATCGGACTAATTTAGTAATTGATATTTTTCAGACATGCTTCCTTATTTGCAAGTTTTCATGGAACAGAATAACTGGCCGACGCGTATCCAGGCTCGGCTTGCTCATAAACTCTATGTTGGACTCATGGGACCGTCTGACGTAGAAGTAAAATTCTTTTTAAAACTGTCATTATAACTATATAATTTATTCCGTTTAAAATTTCAAACTTCAAATTCGAATCACGATAATTATCACAGAAAGTATTGTCATCCTATGAACACATTGCTAAAGCCAACGAATATGATTTTGTGAAACCTTGGCTCGGGGATGGTTTACTTATCAGTTCAGGTTTGTTTGACAAACACAAACAGATTAGAAAAATATAACCTTAATAATTTCCGCATTGATTAATTTGTTGTTCAGGAAAGAAATGGTTTCACAGAAGAAAAATTCTGACACCAGCCTTTCATTTTAAGATCTTGGATAGTTTCATGCATGTCTACAATGAACAAGGAGACAAATTCATTCAGGTTTTAAAACAGGAACAAGGTTGTCACAAGACTTTCGATGTTTTCCCATACGTTCAAGCGTTGACATTGGACATCATTTGTGGTAAAATTATTACGTTACATGAACCATGCAATTCCACAAGTCATTGGAAACAAATGCCCATAAATTTAATGAATTTGTAGAAACTGCAATGGGGCAACGCATTTGCGCTCAAGATGACAAGGAATGCGAATATCTGCTTGCAACAGAAAGGTATGATGAAAGTGAAAATAAAAATAATAAATGTCTCTAAATAGTACAATTTGAATTTTATTCATATGTTTTTGGATTACTATGCAATTTTTTGATTCTTTTAACCCACAAAGGATGGTGGAACTGATTATGTACCGCGGCATTAGTCCATGGTACATGAGTGATTATATTTGGCGTTTGAGTCCTTCTGGAAAGGAAGAAAAGAAACTCTTGGACACATTGCATGGTTTCACAGAAAAGGCATGCAAAAAAATTAAAATAACAAACATTCCCTTTAAATTGCAAATTTGTAATGCAACATGGATTACTTCATTTCTATGTACATCGTCAACTTAGGTTATACAAGAAAGAAAACAAGAATTCATGCGTAATTTATTAGTCCAGAGTGAGAAAACTCCAGACGGCGATGATAATACTGCAGCGGTAGTGTCATGACCCTGAAACAAATATAGAGCATACTTTTCAAAAAGTGTTTCAAAATATCATTTTGAAACCGGAAGAGTCAAATTACTTCATTTCTATGTACATCGTCAACTTAGGTTATACAAGAAAGAAAACAAGAATTCATGCGTAATTTATTAGTCCAGAGTGAGAAAACTCCAGACGGCGATGATAATGTTTATTTCCAATGTAACATTATTTTGAAGCTATAATTTCATATAATTGCTAATGTAATACCATATGAATGATTATAATCTTCAAATCAATTTGTTTATCAGCCAAACGCAGAATGGCTTTTCTGGACCTGCTCTTAGAAGCTCAAAGGACATTGGGTTATGAAAATTTAACTGATCAGAATATACGGGATGAAGTTGACACGTTTATGTTTGAAGTAATTTGACTCTTCCGGTTTCAAAATGATATTTTGAAACACTTTTTGAAAAGTATGCTCTATATTTGTTTCAGGGTCATGACACTACCGCTGCAGACTATAAGTTTTGCTATTTTTCTTATTGGAGCACATCCAGAAAAGCAGGTAACGCATTTAATAGCAGTTTAGCACAGCGCAACCTAAGGTTACATGTTCATTTAGAAAAATATTTCACTTACACAGGCTAAGCTTCACGAAGAATTAGACCGAGTATTTGGGGATGACAGATTTCGTCCAATCGTCAATGAAGATTTGAATCAACTCAAATATTTGGAATATTGCATCAAAGAAACTCTGCGATTGTATCCAAGTGTCCCCCTAATTTTGAGGAAACTTGATTCTGACCTGAAACTGGGTAACTGGATTTAAATGGCATCATCAATTTAATTAAATGGCATGTGAATGTGACTCAAAACTTTCATTTCAAAATCATTTTAAATGAGTAGATGACGATGTGACACTGCCGGCTGGAATCAGTGTGGCAATACCTATTGTTCTGTTACATCACATGGAACCAATGTATGGAAAATTGGAATTCTATCCTGAACGATTTGCCCCAGATGGTCCAGGAATCCAGCATCCCTATGCGTACTGTCCATTCTCAGCCGGTCCTCGCAATTGCATTGGTATAAAAAAGTAATCTCTCGAGAAAATTGCTTCGTGTGCATGATTTTAACTTTTCTTAATTTTTGCACGCAGGTCAAAAGTTTGCCATGTCATCTTTGAAGGTACTCCTTGCAATAGTGTTTCGCCGTTTTCATGTGGAAAGCTTGGAAAAAATGGAAGATTTGAAATATCCCTTCAAAATTATAATTCGTTCAAACACTGGAATTCAAGTTAGACTCTCTGAAAGACCATTTAAGAATTGAATTGTGATATTCCAGCTTTCCTACAAAAGTAACAGCGCTGGAACATGCAAATGCTTCAAAAATTAATGAAAAACCAGTGCACGCAATCAAATTATTTTTTACATACATTTTTATGCTACATCCAACGAAAGTCATAAGAACACTTAATTAGCATCGTATTTTATTAGATAGTTAAAAAGACCGAACTTTTATTACGATGTTTCAAGGCCGTTCAACTGTTGGGATCCTAATAATGTCCAACTCGCTGTTCATGTCCCAACTCATGTTCCACTATTTTTTAGCAGCTTGACCTGATTCTGATTCGCTCATTATTTACTTCTATAAACTTCTATTCCGCCTATTCGATTACAATCGCACCAGGTAAAGTGACAAAATAGCTTAAGGATTTGATTTTATAACTGTTTCGACTTTTTATATAACAAATTATGAGGTTTTACATTTACCCTCTTATTATTTAGCTTAAGTAAAGTTATGAATGTGAAGGTAACGCTTGCATTTTGTAAAACATACGTAATAAAACATTAATTGCAATGCTCGTCTAAGCGTGCTTTATCAGAGCGAAGCTTTTTGTATGGATTTTATGCCTTCTAATTTCAGCAAACTAAGGAAATTCTGCTCAAATTATTTCTTATGCCGTGAAGTTGACGGCAAGCGGTTAGCTTTTAGTCTTTTTAATTAACCGACCAAAACGAAACTATTAAATTGACTTCTTGACGAATTTTTGTGTAACTATGTACATGATTAAGAATGAAATCAGAAAATAAAAAACAAGAAAGTGTACTCTTGCCACTCGTGCGTTCCTCCTTTATTGTGTGAAACTATGCGGAATTCCATGATCATTTTGGGTGCAAGCTGTAAAATATGATATCTTATAGCCTGTCCTATCTTGAATTTGATTCACTTGCATTTTGTAGCTGCACATCAAAACTTGATCTAGATTTGTTTGCACTAAATCACATTGGAATCGTGTAATAATAAAGCAGTAGGTGAAAATGCATCGGACATTTATTATTGCAATTTTTATGTTGTTTGTGCTAGCTAATATATTTCAAACTGTGTATAATCATCCATTGAAAACAACTATTCAATCCGGAAGTACGTATCATTTTTAAAACACAGAACATAATTACTACATGGGTTTAACGGTTAATTTTTTTGATTTTTTTACACTAGCATTTTCAAACAGGACAACAACCATAAAAACTACTACACGACCAACAACAAAACCAAAGACAGATACAATTGTTTCACCAAAACCGAAATCTTCGTCATCTATCGCCAAACCAAACGACGAAATGATACTGGATTTGCTGGATTCCTTTGGATCGTCGAAAGAAACAGATTCGGGGAAGAACGCTGGAAAGCCGAGAAACAAAAGAACACTTGTTACTGGTCTCTTGTACGTTTTGGCTACGATTGTTCAATATTTGGCGTTGATTTTGCAAGCCGTGCTGGGCGGATTGCTTGGTCCTGTTGGTACAATTCTGGGGTAACAAGGAACAAACTTATCAATTTGGTGGACATTTTCGATTTCCTCGGAAAAAATTGTAGATTTTTAACTTTTTGTAAAGCGACTTACAATTTGTGATTTACCTTTCTATGAGCAGTTTACAATTATCAATATCATCAATAAATGCATCAACAGCAGTGCAGTAAACAGTAAACAATGGTTAAATGACTGTAAGTAACGCCTCTTGCAGATTTCATATCCTCGATTGCAATTTTGTGTGGCTTTATGCTTCATGCACCGATGATTGAGCTACTATAAGTTCTATCTTTCATAAAGTTATTAAACTCATTCATCAATTGCCCTACCGTGAATGAAAAAGTATAGAATATTTCCTCTATCGTGTAATAAACATGTTACAACTGCATCAAAAGAATGTCAACAGATTCACAGTTCATGTATTGTTGCAGCCATTGCCTTTAATTGGCAATTTAAAAGTTTACAATGTATAGACTTCAAAGTAAGAACCTTCAGTCTAGGTCAAGGCTTCCTGTCGAAGTTCAGGAAGAGGACGACTTGTTTGCCTTGTCGCTTGTCGACGACAAAGCAAAGTGGTTACATTTAGTTACTGATCGAGATGAGGTTTATGGTTCCTTCTCACGCACGTTGTCAATCATTCAGCATCAACGGGCAATCATCTCATCATCAATCTTTACTAAAGGAATTTTTATTCACTTTTAATTTAGCACCTTCATTCTTGTTCCGCAGTGTTCATTTGTCCATCATGGCCAAACAATGGCTGATTTGTTTATATCTAAGCATCACTGTGATCTCCAAAAATAGCCTTACTTACGCAAAGCCCGTCGACACGAAAATTGGATTAGAAATTGCATCCGGTTCCATTGATCGAAAAGGCAAGTTGTAAATACACGTTCATTCTTTGTTAAAATTGTGGACTTATTTTATTCTCTTGGCAGATTTGATTGATTTGGACAAATCCATGTTACCAAGTCTGGAGAAGAGCTTAAAAAATGAAATCAGTTACATGCAAAATTTACTCGACTCCTTCTCAAGTAGTGAAAAAGCCGCGAACGATGACGACAAACCTTCAAGCAGATCAAAACGTGGAATTTTAACAGGCCTTGTTTATGTTCTTGGAAGAATAGTGTCAGCTTTGGCCGTTGTGTTACATACAGTATTGTCCTTATTACTAGGGCCTATTGGATTCGTTTTAGGCTGACATGAGCAAAGTCGTAAAAAGTGTTCATTTTTTGATTGCCAAAGCCAATGTCATTGAATGGTTATTCTAGTGGTTTAGCACTATGAATGATAATGTTGGGTTAATGGATTTGGTTTGGTTTTGTTGTGACTTTGCCCGAGTATAGTAATTCTCGTATAAAAGTGCAAATTCTGTCCGAAATTATTTTGTTTCTTGAACAGAGTTTAAGCGACTATTTTAAGAGCTTTTTGTTCACAAATAAAGCGTATAAATATTTAAAACGTTACTAGTATGAATTTTATTAATACGAGGTTTATTTTACATGCCATTTGTTTGAGTTTGAATTTTGTAATTCACTCTGTCAAGTCAATACCGAAACTTGAAAGTGGCATGCTGCATTCATTGCAGTATAAGCCGTTTGTTAACATTCTCGCTACGATGAAGAATTCTACAAAATCAGTCTTGAACGAAATTGAAACTTTACAATTCAATAACAGAATTGATAAACTTGACGCATTAGCACTCGCTCTCCAAGAACACGCTTTTCTTTGTCAAGAACGAGTTCTAAGAGCGCTGGAGCGATTTCCGTCAATTACAGTGGAATCTTATTGGGTGTCTAATCAAATTTCCGTGCTTCGAGCTGACGGGGATGTGATTCACGTTTTGCACTCGTTTGAAGAAATTGGGGAGATCCGACGTCAAATTTATAATTCCATTAGAAGACATTACAGCAGAGCCGGAGTTACTAAGTTCGAAATCTTCCCCGTCATCTAACAGTTCATCTGTGTCTGATGATCACAAGCAAATTTCATTAGAAAAGCCAATTACAACATCATGGGGGATTGCGAGAATCCAGGCTCCGAGTGTTTGGGTTCTACACGATGGAAAAAATTCAAATGGATCCAATGTGAGAGTAGCGACTATTGATTCAGGGGTGAGAGTGACACACGAAGCTTTGAGAAACAACTACGCTGGTAATGTTAACAGAAATGATTCCGTTTTTGCCTGGTATGACCCATACACGAAATCCAAAGATCCTGAAGATCTTGCAGGTCACGGAACTCATACTATGGGTACTTTCGTTGGTCACGGAGGAATCGGTGTAGCTCCTGGAGCAAGTTGGATGTCTTGTAGAGGCTGTTATCGCAACAGTTGTCAAGAACGTGCTCTTTTAGCATGTGGACAATTTTTAATGTGTCCTCATGGAACAAGTGGTCCCACAAATGGATCAGATTGTTCCCAATCACCACGAATAGTAAGCAATTCGTGGGGTGGTGGACGGGGTCACAAGTATTTCAATGCTGTCATCAGTGCTTGGCAAGTTGCAGATATCATTCCTTTCTTTTCCATTGGAAACTCTGGTCCTGCATGCTTCACGGCAAATTCACCTGGGGATCAAGAAGGGGTCATCTCAGTTGGAGCTACTGAAATTACAGGAAATCACCTCTTAGGATCCTCAAGTCGGGGTCCAGACGTTCGTAATACAAGTCATATATTACCATACATTTCTGCACCTGGGAGGAATATCAACTCATCAATTCACACAGGTGACAAATCCTACGTAAGGTTCTCTGGAACGTCCATGGCGGCTCCCCACGCTGCTGGGACGGCTGCTCTTTTGCTGTCTCATAATCCGAATTTAACATTTGCCAATATTCGTGAAATCTTCGCCAAAACTGCAGTACATCCAGATCCCAATGATGGAATCACAAATCCAAGTCTTTTATCATCCTGCGCTGGAATTCGAGACGATAATTTTCCTAACAATAATTATGGATTTGGAATAGTCAACGCGTTTCAAGCATACTCCAGGTTACTTGCACAAGGTCAATAAAAATTGTTAGTAATGTCAAATTAGTGGTTCATATCTAATTTTTTGCTTTGATCTTTTTGATGGATTACTGTTATTACACGATTGCAAGCTGCGCCATTAATGCATTTACAAGATAAAGATATCTTTGCATATTATGCGTTCATTTTTTACACAATGTATGGATGATCGCATGGATTAACGATTGACACTAAATTTTAGTCAAAATGCTACGAAGTTCATGATTTATTATTTATTAAGATCGATCATAAATTCATCCAGGGTTCAGAGAGTGCATGCATAAAACGCGTATCCCTATTATCGTAAACTTTATGCCTGTCATCGCGAAGATTACACGAAATGTATATTTTTTTGAGTGTGCCAAAAAAGCTCGATTCCTTTATTCTCCACGGCACACTACAACTGACCCAAGTCAAACGTATTCTTGGTCAAAATGAGTAAAGCTGCTTGCATTTCGGGGACTTCCGTGTTCTTTGGAGTGGTTTTGACCATCGTTACGATAATTTTAGGCTGGATTGTTATTCCGGATATAATCGACGATAAAGTGAAAGAGGTGAAGAATTGACGCTATAACGTTTTTATTCTCTGAAAGTCTGCTAATCATTAATGTCCGTAATTAGGAAGTAAGATTGGTGAATGGGACGGACACATTTGGAAAATGGCAAAATGTACAACATCCGATTTTTATAAAATTTAACATTCATCATGTTACGAATAAAGAAGAAGTGGCCCTGGGTGGAAAACCGAAACTTGAAACAAGGGGTCCGTATATTTATGAGTATGTAAATCTTTTGAGATTCCAAAATCAAACTTGATCTCAACATAAATAATTAACCAAAACAAGGAGCAATACGTTGTTTTTTAATACCTAATAGGGAAAAACGTGTTAAAAATGTAACTGAAATCGTCAGCTCCTACGACACCATCAAATACAATCAAACCATCACATATTTCTTTAGAAGAGACATGTCTGTTGGAGACGAAAGCGATACAGTCAACGTAGTTAATTTTCCATACGTGGTAATTAATTATTAAATATTGACTCTTGATTTTTGCGTGCGAAACAACGTTTCGGTAAACACTTAATAATTTAATTAATCATCTTTCAATTGATTATATACAGGCATTTATGAGTGGTGTATTAGCAGCTTTGGCACCACCATTCGATGTTCTTGCGTCTCTTGTTGCTCAGATCCTTGCAGTACAATGCGGTCAAGCTATCATTCGGGAAGTAACGGTCGGAGATATTCTTTTTCATGGTAT
>JABASF010000644.1:0-35153 GCA_019776145.1 Harlomillsia oculata
TAACTAAAGTCACTGGAAAGCTAGAGCTTTTGAGGTTTCATGTTTCCCCTTTACGTTACATCACCATTTATACGAGACCGAAATTGTGACTTTGAGAGGAATTGATTGAAGGTCGGTGGTATTCTTGATCTTCCAAGTCACTGCACACTAAAGGATCGTGTAAACATATTATTGGCCTTGTGCCCATCCCTTTAAAATAACGAATTTAAAATTATTTACTATTTACTTTACTATATATAATTTTTATGCTTTTATTTCCATTTTCCAAACTATATATGAAGTAATAGGATTTTACAATTTTACGTTTCCATCTTTGAGTCTCCCCAGTACTTGAGCGAGGGCAAAATTTGATAATGTTGGTTCCAAGACAACGCATTCAATGCGCTTCTAAACTGGCATATTATAGGACAGAACTTGTGAAATCTATAGCTGTGAAATCTTGAAAATTCAAAGTTATTTCTATTTTATTACATACTCTAAACTATCAGCCAGTCAGGTATTATGCACAAACTGTCTCAAAAAAGCGTGAAAATCCCGATACTGCGGTGTACAGAATGTGACAGGCCGAAAAATCATTCTATGGGGTACTGTATATTGTAATGCGATAATATGTCAACTTGTCTGGAGTTGACAGTTGTAACGTCGTGTCGGCGGCGGTCGTCCCGAAGGTATTATATCACGATTATGACGAAAGGGCAAGAGCTTCGTTTATTGAGTGGTATATTTTCCAATGAAACAATTTTAGGTTGCGCTTTACACTCGAAGGAAGCCAATGAGATTTCTGTGTGAGCATTAAGTTGTGTGCGCAAATTTGTAAGGGCAAGTTTCTCCAAAAGCCCCTACATTATGTAATTTTTTATTTTTCAGGTGTGGCGCTTTCAAAACCACGGCTATCGTAATATTTCTCTTCCTTTTCATTACGGGGCTTGTGTGCCTCGTGATGTTCACATCACCAAAACGACTTCATAAGCTTCAACCGGTAGTGGAAGCTTTGGATCCTTACATAGAGCATGTTCGATCCGACAAATCGGCATCTCCTTTAGGCAACTACGCCCTGGCGGCCGTCAGCTGCGACACAAAATACTGTTCTGATATAGCAAAGTAAGTCCTCATACGTTATGTACATTATGTCAAAAAAATCTTACAATTCTGTTCATGTCTCAATTCCAAAATGCAATGAAACTAGAACAATGCAATCACGTCTCAAACAACGACAAACTGGTATGCTTGTGTGCTTCATGCGAATCCTAAAAACAATACCTTACTATTATACGTACTACAAATCTTGAAATTTTTCCGTCTCCGGTGTCTCTGTGGTGGTATCATCATTATTTTTCATTTATGGAATTGTTGTCTCTGTTGTTGAATAAAACAAATCAAAATTTAGTTTCTCTAGCTCTGGTCAGTTATGAATTTGCGACCAGCACAACATAATAAAATTTTGGTGAAACTTACAACGGAAGGCTACGCAATAAGGAATTCCTGCGAAACTTTGTTACGTGCAAGATTTGTATTGCCGTGAGACGTGTGTTGTTGCTGTCGTTTCATTCCACAAAGAGACAGATAATATGAAGTATTACGTACTACAACTCATGTTGTGTGTTCATGAAATGATATAAATACACTATATATATAATATATATTACGACTATATATATATATTACTACAAGATTTATAGAATTCTGGTTTCAGAGTACTATATGCTTTCTCTTTTATCCGTTTTGATAGAGACATGTTGGAGAAAGGCGGAAGTGTAGCGGATGCTGCGATAGCTGCTCTTCTTTGTATGGGTGTTGTGCACGGACAAAGCATGGGACTTGGCGGAGGATTCTTGTCGGTCTTGTACAACTCAAGTTCTGAAACGGCAAAGGTGACAAACGAATAGATTTCGAACCTGTTCTCCAGAATTAGATTGGATCCTTATAAACACACACGAAGTCTGTACTCAAAATACATCATTGACATGTTGTATTGTTGTATAGTGTATAGTTGCAGTATACACGCAGTACATTAAGATACATTGGTTTTTTTCCTAACCGAATGAACATTTTTGTTGTGGTTGTAGAGTATTAAGTCAGTAGAAAAGTAGAAATGAAATTGACTGCCTCGTGTCGTACGATTTGCTACGTGTCCCGTCTTCGTGAGATTGTGGTTTGTAGAAACGAAACGAAATTACGCCTCTATATAGAATAGAATTTTCTGATATAAATATATCGATGTATGGGATTAGAATCTATAAGCAAATATAGTATAGGATAACCTTAGGATTAGGATGTAGTAAAATGCCGGCGTAGTAGTAAAAATATAAGACAACCTTTGCAAAAAGTGATGATGATGAGATGGCAAAAAGGTATTGAAATGCACTGAAGCTTATAAATACAAGCAAGAGCAGCGCACGGAACGTGGTAAATGATACCAAGGTAAAGGGAAAAGAGGCCTTTCACTGTTTCACTGTTCCAGTCCTTAGTAGTCGTATATGTGTGCGCTCATCTGTCCTTTTGAAGAAAAAAGAAAATGTGGGATGGAAATTGGAAAATTTTTCGATTTCTGAGTGTGAATTATTCATAATATGGCAGGTACTGAATGCCAGAGAAACTGCTCCTGCTGCTGCTACAAGGGACATGTACCATGGACAAGAAGAGTTGGCCAAGACTGGAGGATTGAGCGTTGCAGTTCCTGGTGAAATGAAAGGATACTGGGAACTTCATAAGGCTGCTGGAATACTACCATGGAAAGATCTTTTTCAACCTGCTATCAACTTGGCTCGAGATGGGTTTTATGCATCTGCTCATACTGCAAAAGCATTGAATAGTATAGCGGGATTCATTACAAGTGAACCATCTTTAAGGGAAGTGTTTGTCTACAATCGCACTGAAAAGACGTTTCAAGAAGGCCAAATTATTCGAAGACCTACGCTAGCGAAAACGTATGAATTACTTGCCGATCGTGGAGGAGATGACTTGTACACGGGGCTACTTGCGAAAGACTTCGTCAGTGACCTTCAATCCATTGGTGGACTTATTACTCTGGATGATATGAAAAATTACAGGTGAGTTCGGATGGGACAGCATAATGTACCATTTAATGTTGGTCATTATAGTATTGATGCAACCTAATGAAAAATATGAGAGATGTGTTCGTTTTTGTTTTCCAAAAAATATTTGAAACATGTTTGCATCTTTTGCGTTATTTCAGGGTTAAATGGGAAACTCCAATCGAAGTGAAGGTTCAAGGAGGCTTCAAACTTCACACAGTCAAACCGCCAGGTAGTGGAGTTCTTTTAGCTTTCATTATGAAGGTGCTCAGTCACTATGAATTTAAACCTGACACTTTCAATCACCGTATTGCCACCACCAAATTCTATCAGCGACTAACAGAAGTGTTCAAATACGCCTACGCAAGACGTACTATTATGGGAGATATGTTCAGTCGTGCTTCTGAAGTTGAGATGCAGCAGGTAAATATATTTTTGACCTAACTATAATGTTCTGATGAGATTTACAGATTTGCACATTTCATAAAAATAGTAGATATTTATGGATTTGTACGTAGTCTTGAATTATGTAATCATTGTTTCCAGTTAATTAAAAACTTGACGTCAGATGTGTACACGCTCGACATTAGCAATAGTATTCAAGATGATAATACGGAAAGTGATGCCAAATACTACGGTGCAGAATTTTATCAGCCGGATGACCACGGCACGGCACATATTTCAATTCTTGCTCCTAACGGAGATGCAATTTCAGTCACCAGCACGGTCAATTTATAGTAAGTTTTCTTGTTACGCTTTTGCTTTCATTTCACCCGTCACTGATAGTCATTGAAGCACGAGCATGAATGACGTTGTCCATTCTCGTGTGACATTATATACGGAAACCGTTCCCAAGCTCAGTGGTCAATTTGATACGACAACACACACACACCATGTATTTCATTCCGTTCTCTTCTCATAATGCCTGCGATAACTAGATTATTGTTAACATCTGTCGCCGAACAAAACAATAATAGTACTCTCGAATCTGAAGACTGCATTATGTTACTATACATTATAAATTAAAAATCATATAGAGTAGAGTCTTCAACAAAAGCTCTCCCACATTTTTCTCATAGTCTATTTCTTCAACTATAGGATTACTACTTGCTTATGAATTCAAAAATTGCTTTATTCCATTCTTGACTAAAAATAAATAAGCTTTCTACAACATTTCAAGTAATAATAATCCTGCAGTAGGCAGCCCACAAGAAAGTCACCAAAAAAGGTTGCCTAATTATTGCTTTCTTTATGTACAGTTTCGGGGCCAAACGTCGATCACAAAAAACCGGTATAATTTATAATGACGAAATGGATGATTTTTCCTCTCCGAATATAACGAATTACTTCGGTGTTCCTCCATCACCTCATAATTTTATTGAACCCGGTAAGCTGATAAAGTTGTATTTGACTGATCCTTATAGTATCAAAATCAATGGATATGCGTACGTAAAAGTTATATGATGTGGGATGGGGACAGTAGTCATGATGAATCATAAGTCGGAAGAACGAAAAATTGATTACAATAATCCATTTAGACCTTAAAGACTATTTAATTGACTTTAGGGAACATAAATTTGAACCTCATTTCACATCTTCTCAACAGGAAAAAGACCATTGTCCTCAATGAGTCCTGCCATTTTCACTGACGAAAACGGAAACGTTCGATTAGTACTTGGGGCTGCAGGAGGAACGAAAATCACAACCGCTGTGAGCCTGGTAATAAGATTTTCAATTTCCACGTCCTAATCAATTTTTATTTGACGTAATGTTACAGTTGAAATTGAAATAAGAAAATGTATTTTGTTTCAAGAAAAACTACTTTTGGTGATTTTATAGCACCTGCTAACATTTTACTTAAACTGCTACACTGCTAGTATTTAGTTAAAGAACTGTTATTGCTATCAGAAAATGGGTGAATTTTGTGGTTACCAAGAGTTCAAGAGATAATATCAAGGAATCGTAGTAGGAATACAATAATATTTCTTGTTCTTGGAAGGTGGCCATGAGAAACTTGTGGTTCGGTGACACGTTAAAGGAAGCTATTGATGAGAGACGGGTACATCACCAACTTTACCCAATGGAGTTCCAGTATGAAGATGGATTTGCTCAGGTACTGACTGACTTGACTTTCCTCATCGCTTATGCATCTTTCATCTATCCCCTTCGGAAGATTTGATTGACACAACGAGAGACAGGCAACTGTGGTTGAAGCGAAGGGAAAATCAATACTCTGGCTGTCCGTCAGTAACCTCAACTTACCATGTCTGCATTTTGCCCATTAAGTACTATGATGGGCACGTCTCGAGGAGTCACTCATACTTCGTCTTCTTCATAGTTGCTTTTTTTTTCACATTCCACCTTTCTCCTAAACTTTTTTCATTTTCTTCTTTTCATAGCCTGTTGTGCGGTTGTGCCCCGTTACCTTTCATCGTCTAGTCTTTGCCTTTCACTTCTGTAGTGTCTGTGCTTATCAGTCTTACTGTTCCTTTTACACTACACCGATTTTCGGTTACCTAACTCAACTCACTCACTTGTTCAGTCTTATGTGAGATGTGATCTGTCATTCGTATATTTTTCCTTCTTTTTGTCCTCAGGAGTATGTCGAAGCCTTGGAAAAAATTGGTCATAGAACTGAAAAATTCAATGTAGGCACGTCAGTGGTTTGCGCTGTTGGAAGAACAGAAACTGGAGCGTTGTGTGCCAACTCAGACTTTCGGAAAGAAGGCACTATTGCTGGGTTCTGAACGTACCACGCTGTTTCACCAATCAAACTATGTACTTAATGGACATGGACAATAATAATAAAGAAAACTCCAATAAAATTCAAAATTGTACTAAAATGAAGCTGTGAACAAAATAAATGCCAAAGATGTACAGTACAGTAAAAGACATCCGGTTTTGTTTCAATTTGAGATTGGTGTTTTATTTTAATTGTGTATAACCTTTTAGAATTGCATGTTAGTGTATGATTCAACATCCTTTCTTTGAAAAATCTCATTCTAGAATTTTCAAATTTTCTTATAATTATTTCGAAAAAATTAAAATTAAAACAAACACTGGACACATCTTTCAGGCTTGCTCATTTAAACTTGTAGTGCCCTTTTTCTTTAAAAAATGTTATACGAAATTGAAGGGAAATTTGATGTTAAAAAATGAGCTTATAGAAGAAATGAACTGCTGTACATACTGCTTAAACATTCCAACTTCAGAAATACAATGTAGTATACGTATAGAAACAAGTTGGAAAGCAATAAGGCTAGTATAGAGTAAGTAAAACGTAATTCTAAAAATAAAATAATGGACAGCATCGACATAAGTATTTTAAAAAATGGTTAAATTATGTAAACGCAAAGTCCCATGCGACAGACTACTAAAAGCGGCAGCTATACGTGTATAGTGTTTTAGCTGCATTTAACGACTGAAATTTAATACCCAGCAGATCCACCACCCTTGCGAAAGTCTGCATTAGCCAGAATGATGCCATCACGTTTCGTTCGACAGACGGAATTGACATTGCCCAAGTGACCAACAGTTGGAATTCGTCTCAGTTTGTGACCTCTGCGTTGCAACTCTTGCACAAGGTATCCTGGTAACCCATACTCGTAAAGAATCTCTGTCTGATTGCTGTTTGGCATAAAACGAGGGTAGTCAATAGCTGTTTTGATGTCCATTTCTCTGAAGATAGCTCGCCAACTTGTCTGTTCACGAAAGAATACACGAGGATAAGTATTATAGACTTACAGAAGTATGAACAGCTATTGTACCTTGCAGCGTTTATGGATTTATAGTACAATTTCAGCAAAAACTGTATTATGTACATCAATGTAAGCGAAAGTCGACTCTTTCTTCTCCTTTCGGAATTGAGACTGTGTATAAGAGTAAGTTAATACTAAACAAGAGCGGACAACGAACACAGAACACATAAGCATTTGAGCATTTCCTTTCACATGTACAGTCAACAAAATATTCTCACAGGAATTGTCAATCAAGACAAATACCGAAAAGCATGTTCCATAATATCCAGGATTCTATCGAACTGCATGTGCTCCAGGTCGAAAACGAAAATAGATCACTCACTTATGCGTCCAGCGCTGTTCTTTAGGGTGTGATTGCAAAATTCACCAGACACTACATTCAATTGGATTAAATTAGACTTGACTTACTGAAATTATTGATGGAACAATCTGAGTTCCCCCCGCGGCACCAGTGGCCAGCACTGGTTGTCCGTGCATATTAATGACTATGCAAGGAGCCATGGACGAGGCAGGTCTCTTCCCTGGAAAAGTAGACAGTTTAATTATGAATCATATGCTTTTAAAATGAGCCTTCAGTTTCACCCATTCCATTACACAATACAACTATACCTTAATTTTAACTTTCATTCTACACATTACATAACTACATTCTATACTTACCGGGTTCCATGAAATTCGCTGGATTGGGTAATTTGTTCGACGTGGAATTAGCAAACGAAAAATCATTCAGTTCATTGTTAAAAATTATTCCAGTAAGGTTTCCCATGAATCCTGCTCCAAACCTGAAATCCGTGTTTCGTTTTTTTAATTCGTAAAACATTGAAAATAATGGTGGACTTACATCAGTTTGTTACATATTAAACGTTAGTAAGATCATAATCTGTTTCAGAAGTGGAGCATGAAGACATTCCATGATTTTATGGAGCCATAAGATGAACAAAACACTGGATGAGGACATGAGGAGAAGGAAAGGAGAAAGAGAAAGCGGTGAAATGTTATGTGTGGGGTGGGACGCACTCAGTCGTGTGTGTTGTCATAAAGAAGAGAGTTGGGAAAGACAGAGTGTTAGGATCACTCACCCGAGATTGATGGTTGTGGTAAGAGATACGGCATCTCCGTATGCTCCAATTATGGAAATGTGAACCGTGCCCGACTCTTGCGGTTCTGCAAAAACTCCTCCATAATGACGTGGGTCATCAAAAGTTTTATATGCTTCGATCCGTTCTCTCAACTCATCCATGTAGTCTTTCGACAAAACTTCCTCTAACAGCTCCTGTAACTATACAATGCGAGAACATTTTTTATATATTTTATAATATTATTACAGTACAAAATATCAAAGAAAACTTCCCAGTTTGACGACTTTCGTCTTCATTATCATCAAAACATACGAAATCAAAAACCAAATTATAGAATTTCTATAGTACTAGTATTTGTCCTTGAAAATGAAACTTTCTTCTCAAGGTACCTGTGCCTGAAAATGGTTAGTATTCCGCAGGAATCCCTGCACATTCCAAAATGATGAAATGATTTTGAAATCTAAGCTTTCTAACTATAGTACTGAAATATGGCTTTTGTGTGATTTTCATTTGTATCGTGGTTTACTTCTACTGATAGTGCTGTAGGCTGTAAGGGAACTTAAGTTTGCACAAGTTTCATTCATCAGAAAACAATGAAAATAATGTTCCAATACTAGCAATTGAAGTTTTGGTTCTGCGAAAGTCGATGAAATGCAAAGTTTTGCAAAAACAATGGTTTGCGGGATTTCATACCGAGTTGTTCTTGTTGTCAAGATCCGCAAAATTGGGGTCTCCGATTCGGGATCTGTGAGCATGAGCAAACTTGAGCGTCTCTGTAAGGCGATGTGCATCAAGTCCTTCATCCATTGGTGTCATGTCTTTATATGACTTTTTCCTGGAAAATGAAAAACATTTTTATACGACTGCAACGTCCGTTCTGTGCTTTAAACTGAACTGAAAACGTATGGCTGCCACTTAATACTGTTGAAGAAATTATCATATCATATTTTGCAATAAAATGTTTCCATGATAGTCATTTTGATGATGAAGAACGTTTATTGTGAAAATGGGAATGATATGACTTAAATAGTGCCCAGAGGATGTGAGTTTTGAAATTTATTCATTTTCTGAGAGTGCATAGTGAGTAATAAATATGAATTGCACGGTTGCTTACCCATAGCCATCCAAGATTCCAAGAGCCATAGCCACGATTGGGCCACTGGATGGAAACGGAAGGGAGAACATGGTTAAATTATTCTTGAACGTGTACGTCACTGGCTCAACCCATTCCGCTCTGAAAGGCATCAATTAAAGCTAGAGACAAGTTTAGTCGACATTCCTAATCAATGCAAAACAAAGTTGGATCTCATTAGAGTTCTATTTGTCGTCGGTGCTGTCGTTAGCAGACAGTAGTGCAAGTGACGGTGAGCATATATGAACACCCCAACAACAAACATGAAACAAACCACTATTCCATGACTTTTCCGTTGTACTACATTAGTATAAATATTAAACACCTAACGCCTAACACACTATAGCAAATCGTACACGTCTGTCTCCTCTCCTCTCTCCTAACACCAGAAGTACTTAAAGAAGCCTGCGTCTGCATTCTGCAATGCACTCGACACCTTTCATTCCCACTACACTTCTATAGACGACTTCCTACAACTTCATGCAAAACTGAGTCAATCAGTACAATCCAAAATAAGACAACCTGTAGCTGGACAAATCTTCCATGCTAATGATTCCTTTGGCTCCAGCAACGTCCGACACAATGTTGCTAGCAAGAGATCCATTGTAAAACACGTCCACGCCTGATTCCCCGATGAGCTGTAAAGTTCGTCCAAGACGTGGTCGGTGTATGACACTTCCATTCGTCCACACTTCATCTGTAGCAGGATTGACGAATTCCTCTCTACGTAAATCAAAGAACAGAATGCTCATCATTAGTGTCATCAGCGTTATATGCTATTCTGTACAGTTGTAGTTTCCATTTTACAGGATGGTATATAGTAATAATTATATATAGCGTGGAAATATTGCCAGTACCTTAGGACTGGGTCAGCTTTGATGCGACTCTCGTGCTCGTTCAATGAATGAGCCAATTGTGAACTAACTGGAAATCCTGTCTGTGCCAAATCTGTCGCGAATTTCACTAAATCAGCCCATTGAACTTTACCAAACCGCTTGTGAGCTTCCCACAACCCGACCAACTCTCCTGGGACTCCAACAGCTAAACCGCCTGGAAAGAAAGGAAAAACGCATTGCTGCATATAGCATATTACACTAGTGTACACGAAAGTCACAAGCTAACATTTCTTTCTTTCCTGGAGGATGATTTTCACTCTCAAATCGACATTCGACACTCCAACATACGACCAGACCACAACTACTCGTTGACGTCAAGGTTCACCGAAAACGAGAAAGGAGACTTTTCTTTATTCTGTTTCACCGTATAAACCCACCAAGATACGAATCTCATCTGATATCATGATCTCTTTCATACTTTCCCTTCTTCTTTCGTACATGTTGCTCGATCCTTGAGATCTATCAGAGCGTGCAATCGTTTCTTGTTACAGTGAGCGTAGCTGCAACACATTATTATCAAGGAAGCAAGCTATCAACACACTATCTGTCTCGTGTCCTCTCTGCCCTGTGCAATCTCATTTCTTCTCCGGTAGCAGAAGAGCAAAGCTTAATAAGAACTTGTAAAATTTCGGGGGGAGAGAATGTACCTTTCACGGAAGCAGAAGAGTCATTATCATACAAGGTCACATCTACAGCCGCCGGAGCTGTTTCCCTTGCGTTCAGAGCATACATTTCTCCGTCAGAATAAATGGCCATGAAAAGACCTCCACCCAAACCACTACTTTGAGGAGCTGTGACTCCGAAGCAAAGTGCCATTGCCACTGCTGCGTCCACAGCCGTCCCATTTCGTTCTTTAATTATTTCACTGTACAAAAAATGAAGTTTTTATCATGCATTTAAAATTCTCATTAAATGTTTTACATCATTCATAACTGTATTATAAATTGTCATTTCAAATCATTTACTTTCCAATTTCTGAGCAGATGTCCAATTCTGAGCTTACTCCTGATACTTTGAATTGCTTCAGAATTGAGTTTGAAGGTTTCGAAACCGTGTCCACATCAGGAGGATCCAGAACCTTCCTTCCTAAAAGGGAAGGGAGAGTAATTGCCAAAATTATACCGACGGCTAGCACTATGAGAACCACGACAACTCCAGCCACCATTCCCAACTGTTGCTTTTTCCGTCTGAAAAAAGTAAAAAGTTCATTAAAAGATAGAAAGATGAAGTACTAAGTAGGAAAACCTAATGACCAACTTGAAATCTCAGTCTTATATTAATGTCAGCCTCGCTACGTATCCGCTAACACCAGCACAATTTGCGAGCATTTTTGTACATTTCTATATAAAAATTAGATACGTTTCAAATCTGCCAGGTCTAATAACAGCAATGTCCGTACCAAAATTTGTACAGTGCTAAATTAAACCAATGATAAAAAAACAAAAAATACTGCAACGTAAAAAAACGCTAAACTTAGCATAAGCATAATAAAAAGCGCATTTTACTTGTTTTGCCAATGAAGTTCTTCGAGCACATTGTTTTCTTTGTAGCTGCCATAGAACGGATTTTCTCTTTTCTCCACAAGCCTTGTCTTCTCAGAGAACATTTCCGGCGTTTAGATTTTCCCTAAAATGAAATTTTACTCCAGGAATGTTTTTGCTGACAGTTATTCAATCAGTCTTTTCTCTTTTGAGTTTCAGTTTATGTACGCAGTAAAATATACGTCACCAAAAACTTTTACTTTGTGTCGTGTTTTTCTTTTTCTTTTTGTTATATTTATAAATGATCGTTATTATATGAATGCACAGTATCCTGGCTAGAATTGTTCCGTGATATATTATACGTACATATAGTAGGTTTCCTCTTTGTTGAAAACGTCAACTGTCCACCAAAGACATAACCTAATTTCACGATTTAATTATTCTGGAGTCTTGTTCTGTGAACCTACGTTTTAGTGAATGTTCAATTCACAAAGGACTAATGGAAACGAAGAGCAAGGTTCATGATTGAATTTGCTTTAGACAAATTGTTGTTGGTGGGGTGGATGGTATGATAATGATGATGCAAATACGCCTTATTTGTATATACACACACGTCACCACGATTGCATGAAGACTGGGGAAATGTCTTCAAAGTTTCCAAAATGACTTAAGTGACTATAGACTATAGAGAAATCGGCTTGTAAACTGTGATGTGTGACTTTATTCTTCTAATACGTAATGCAAGGGAATGTGGATTGACCGAGAAGGAAGACACTGGAAAACACAGGTTCGTTATCATCAGCACCACATCATGGGACCAATGCTTTTGAGATAAGCGTAACAACATCGTGTTCACAATCAATTGCTCAGCATGAATGCTTATGCGTACAATAAGTTGAGGGTACAAGTGTACAAGTACAACACAATGAAAGATAAAAATGTTGTATCACAAATACGGAGGAGATATTAAAATATATTTGCTATACAGTAAAGTTCATCCAGTCATCCAGTAGTAGTATTTCTTGCTGCTTCGTTCTATCAAACAATGCATCTGACTGAGTATAATTCTGTACATTCTGTGAGTTTACCAATTCCGTCAACGTTTTTCTGCCTACAGGTTCGTCTACAGTGTTGGTTCACAGAGAGTCGAATGGTCGAATCCGTGGATGATTTAACTGTGTTGATGGTTGATGAATTGATGCTTTCAAATGTCCATTAGTACTAAAATGTGCTGCCACTGCCGTGCATAACTCCGTATCTCATTTCGTTACGGTGGTCTCAATATGCTTTACTAGTCTACTTACAAAACGGGAGTCATCAAGTCAAATAAACCTCCATATATTAAAAGCTCAAATTTGTGTTTTGTAGTCTTTTATTTCTGTATTGTAATACAAATTGTATAATTCTTACACTATAGTACTTGGAACAATCGACCTGCACCTTCTTGTTCTCACGAAATGCATGCATTTGGATTACCATAACTTGCTACTAATACAGAACAAAGAGAAAGTCTCCAAGGAATTGCAGTTTGAGTGAAGATTACAGCTAAGAATGCATAGACAGAAGAAACATGACACAAGAAAATTTTAGCATTATTCTGTTCATTCTTCAACTTACACCTTGCACGCGAACGTCACCGGTTACATCTTCGGTCAACGTACACAAAGTATGCAGTAAATTTAAGAAGCGTACAACAGTCGCACGTCACCCCGCATACATGTTAGTAGGGTTTCCAGTGCAGTCCGCACCCGAAAATTTTTAATAATACTGTTATCGAGTATAATGGCACATTAGGAAAAAATGTCATTGGTATGATATCATTACATTGCATATACAAGATAATGGAAGGAAGTTTTTAATATTAATTATTTTGCAATATTTGTTTGCATTGTAAGCTTTTAGATTCATGCCTATTTTGGCTTCAAAAATAGTTTAGTGCTTCTCATGTTGTATGTGGTAAAGGATGTCATTTAGAGGATCTCGGAACTAATGAAATGGATGAAAAATGTATGTGTTACATAGTACGCGCAACTCTCATCATTTTCAGTGACGAGCTGGAACTTTGAAGAGGAAGAGTTCCAAAGGAGACTTGAAGAGCTCATAAAAACAATATAGTATATCTATTCAACATTATATACATTGCATTAAAACGTAGACGGACATTAAAAGGTAACAATACTCTCACAGTTACATTAATTACTAATTCCAGTCTAACCTCACGTTGCGTGGCATCATTAAAAATGTATATGCACTAATAAAATTTCATCATCTGAGTCATTTATGAATCATCTTCTAAGGTTCTAGTGTCACGGGAAATAACCTAAACGCAAAAGCGCACTGGACTTTGCAGACGTGATCTTGAAGGATGTCCTTTGCTTTGTATGATCGGGAAAGGCGAATGCAATTGTTAATCTTCATAGACTGACACATTGGCTGTAAAAGAAATAGAAAATCGGTGTGCGGTAGAAAACAGAACAAATGCATATTTGGGTCATTCCATAGAAAAAAAAATGTTTCAAGACGCATTTACCCCTTCCTTGGTACAGGTGCACATGACACATGGAGACACACGTTCTGCCACACCCAACGAAATGTTTCTTCCATTAGTTTGACAGTCATGCCTATCCTTCCAGTGATCCAGATCAATGCCTCCTAAAGAATGACATGGGACGCGAGGATTTCTTGGTAAAAAGAGGAGAAAAAGAGATATCAATAAATATATGATTTGATATCCTGGGGCTGTGGGTCTATAGAAAAGTAAAGTCTATAGTGTACTAAAGGGTTAAAAAGTGTGGAATGAAAGACAGTGTGTGTCGTGGCTTACAAAAAAGGTTCGGGAACATCAAGGGCAGACCTTTGAACCACTTGCACGTCATCCCCATTGTCACAAATCAATTTGGCAAGAGATGTTTTTCGAATTTCTGCTAGCTGAGCTGCCGTAAATCGCGTAAGCGGTTCTACGTTCTCGTACCAAAAGCGATCACACCTTCTTAAACGCTGGAATTGCTTTGCCACAATACAAGCAAAAGTAGGACCGACAACTCCTCCATGAACTGGCGTTTCTGCCAATCCACCAGGAAAGAGGTCAATGTCATCAACTGTTGGGTAGAGATTTTTGAGCTTCCTCAAAAGCCTTGGAGGGATTTCTCGACGTAAATCTTCAAAGCTCCTTGCCTTCGTGAGGTTACACAGAGGACGATAATTGTTGTAACCAGGGATCCCATGATCTCGACCTCGTTGAATGTTGAGTGCAGCCAAGTCCATTCCTGACACTGGAACTTTCTTGTCCTCAAAGAGATGGTTTGTCACTTCTTCAGTAATGAAATTATCCAGTGTCTCCATAGGAGTGTTCACTAATCCCAACATTAGCTCATCCACCATTCCCACCCGGAAAAGTAGATCAGGATTGAAAAATGTATGTCTCAACTGGACACTTGGCTCTTTCACTCTCAAATCTGAACTCATACGTTTGAATGAAGGTTTCAACAGGCTATGACCAAACCGAAAAGCGGCTGCGGCAAATTCATTAAATATTGTCGCATCACACTCCGAGTCGTAATCAAGAAAGTAGCCTTCAGACAACAGTTCTAATCCGTATTTGTGAATTACGTCCCATCCTAAAACTCTTGGAAGGAATTCTGAGTATGTTACATGTTGCGTGATTCCCGACAAAATTCGTCGAGCATGCTGATAAAGTGTCTCATCATTCCAATGTGGATTTAAGCTTTGTAATTTCTCAGTTAGTCGATTGTGCTCGCGCAACCAAATTGTATGGATTGCAGCCAAAGCTGGTTGCTCACTGCTCCGCAGATCCCCTTAAAGAAATCATAAGAATAGTAACTTTATATTTATTACATATTAATAAATAAGTCATTCACGCAGATGGTTTAATAATTTGTGCTACACTGTCGTAGTTTTGAAATGAAATGACTCACCTGCTTCAAAACACAAGCCGGAAGGAGTCTTACATTCAGGATGACTTGGCGTCTGTGGAAGTAGATCTTTAAATTGAGTCCCTGCAGGATGTCGGGTTGTATTGAGCCGTCCTCCAACCAGACTCCGTAGTTTCCTGGACTCGCAAATATCCGATCCGTATGTGTGAGACGCATCTACATACGCTGTAACTTGATTCAGTTGTTCTCGAACGCCTACAAAAAGTAATTCAATTTTTCTTCTATTCAAACCACATGAATTTTCAAAACTCTTTCTAAATATAGACCATGAATGACTTTAGATAGCGCAAAAAATCAATAATCCCCTAACAACGCCGTATTACCCAGAGTCAATTGTCCAGGAAGCGAGCGGGTGAAAGGTAAGCAATGGGGCAATCCAGTACTTTTATTAACTGAAGGAAAATGAGGATCATTCTCTGGAACTGGAATCGGCCAACATTCTGGATGTACGCTTTCTTTTGCATCACATGCATGACAATCAAGAATGGAATTCCCGAAACCTACACAAATTATTTAATAATACAAATGAATTTTCACAGGAAATCATTACAAATCTTGACTTTTGGTTTTCGTGTGGTTTTGACGTCACCTCGATTCATTGGAGTATGAGTCATATCATGATCAAGAAGCTGAGCGTATTGCATGAGCAACAATGTGTATCTCTGATGAGGAACACTAATGTCATCATGCACTTCTGTGGATACCAATCTTGGACTTGGAAGAGGTGTCCCGACCAAAGATTCAATTCGAGGCACTTGAATTCCATCATGATAATCTGGAGGAATCAAACGTTTGAATGCGAGGAAGGCCTTGCCTTTGTTGGGATTCGGCAAATTGTTACACCAGCCTGTGATGGATCGAAATATGGATGTATGATCGCAAGGTAAATCGTGTTCGCCACATTTTTGATTTTTAGGCAAGTCCGTCAAAGCAGCAACTTCAATGGATGGAAGAGAAGTTAATATTTCTCGAACTTCTCTTGTAACCATAGACGATACTTCGCTGTCTTGTAGTTCCCCACTGTCAATATAATAAATAAGGAACAATAGTTAATTAATATAGCATCTTGGTACTAGAGCCGTTTCATGTTTCATCATATATGAGAAATAAGAGGGGAAGCAAACCTTTGTTGTAGAACTCCGTTAAGGAAACGCGTAGTTGCAAACTGAAGAAGGAAAGACGTATTGGCAATCTCCAAGGCTTGGGCTTTGGGTTTATTGAAACCAAATGCGGTTCCAGCTGGAGAATGCGGATCCACATTTCGTCCTATTAATCACATAAGACAATATTCATAATTTTAGCTTTGTATTCTTATTACTCCTCTGTGTAGTCTCACTGAGTGAGTCGTCATTGTCAAAGTTTCCTATTCATTCGGCTGGAAGTGGAAAGCGCATAAGAGTCAATATTCCAGCACAATCGTTCAAATACCAAGAACAGACAGAAGATAATTAACGAAAGCTTTGTGGTTTCGTACTTTGTTTCCATAAGTCTCTTTCATGTGAGTGAAGTTCCGAAATGTCAGTCCTGGCTTTCTGAATGGCTTCCCGGAGTTTACTTGATGGTACTGATGCCTGTGGATTGTCATTGTGCCATTTACGAATGTCTAAATGGCGGATTGCGTCCCCGTCACAGTGCATTGGAGCGTTCCTAAAGGATGATGTTTAATACCAAGAATGACGCCGTACATAAAATTAGCAATTAAACTTTTGAAGGCATGAAATACTTAATATGTGAGTAATATTACGAAAGAAAATCTCAACGAAATTATTTCATGTTGTTATTACAATGTTATTTAATATTGTACGTACAAAAACGGATCCCTCTCCAGAAATACACTTGGTTGAACCTCCATGACGGCATTGCTGTTGTCGCAAATAATCCTCGCGAAGGTTACTTTCCTAATTTCTTGTAATTGTTCTATAAAGTACATGTACGTGAAAAACAGCAATATAAAGACAGTTGTAGAGTGTGAATGCAATATGCGCCTGCCTGAAAATGCATTTATAATCATCCTTGATGTAAAAATCTACCTGCTGTGAACGTTGAAGGTGGTAGATCATTTTCATACCAAAACCTGTCACCACTTTTGAGTTTTTGGAATTGGATGCCCAAAAGACAAGCAAAAGTTGGTCCAACCACGGCTCCTTCCTGTGGGAACTCAGCGAGCCCACCAGTGAACAAATCAATATCTTCTACTTCCCTAGATAATCCCACTCATCCAATTAGTAAAACAATGAAATGAACTCGTTTTCTATAAATAAATGAAGTAATTCCGGAAACTGTGTGAAATGAACTGAAGGGAGAGAACATTTGTTAGGATTCCAAGAGACAACAATTGATTCCTTTAGTCCAGCAAGTCTCAACGAAATGATGTCTATTATTCCATGAAAGATAAAGATAGGAAACACTAGCCAAAGCCCGGTGTATACCTGTAGAGTCTTCGCAGAGAGAAGATTACATCCGGAGCCATTGTTCCGTTCAGATCGTCAAATCTTGAAGCCTTTCCCAGACCACATAATTCTCGATAGAAAATGAAGCCCGGGACGCCATGGTCTCGACCTTGTTGTATCAGTTGAGCAGCCAAATCCAATCCGATTCCTGAATGTCCATCATTAGATGACAACCTTCATCACTAATATTATTTATAAGTCTTTAGTTTTCCTTCAACTTGCCTGTGTGCGGATCTTCAAACATACGATTGGTCATGATATCGTTGATGAACTGATCTTCACTCTGAGCTTTTCCTCGCAATAATCCTCTTAACAGTTGGTCCAACGCTCCGTTGCGGTACAACTCAAATGGAGCATAAAAAGATTCATCAATGCTCTTCTCAGACAGCTTCCGCCCGCTCTAAAGGTTTATATAGTGAAATACATATTAGCATGCTACACACATTTTAATACAATATACAAAACCTTTGCTCAATAAATATTATAATATCATTTCATATTCAGCCAGATTCTCTGATGATGTATTAAAGTAACTATGACATATAAACCATAGTGAACTACTGCAATGATATGAAATACAAAAGGACACTTTTCGAATAGCGCATATGTAATCATTAATAGACTATACCTCATCAAAAAATGGTATACTCTTCGGCATGAGAGAAGTGAAGAACCACAAAGCTGCAGTGGCTACGGAATTAAAGATCCCTGCATTCGTGTTAATGTCGTAGCCTTTGTAAAATCCCGTAGTCAGAGATTTCAGTCCGTAATCGACTACAACAGATTGACCGAGTACAACAGGAAGAAATTCATTGTAGGTGATATGCTGAATTTCGGAGGCTACAATACGTCGAGCTTCTTGAAACAGGATTTCATCCGACCAATGCGGATTCGCTTTCTCCAGTGCTCTTGCCAGCCGATTGTGCTCTCGAAGCCACAACGTATGGAGAGCAGCCAGTCCAATATGTTCATTCAAACGATCATCGCCTGACTTGAAGCATCTGTTGGAGTGTAAGCAATGAAAAAATGTGAGGAACATGTATGATACAATTCTGTATTAATTTTTTTCAAGTTGTCATCAGCTCCGGATTATTATTAGGTTACACTTGCCTAAAATTGAGAGAGTTGGCCCGACACACCTTTGGTGTGCCGTCTGAAGGTAAAAGCTCTCCTCCAGGACCGGCTTGAGTTCTTAGAAGCCCTTTTTGAAATAATCGTAATTCATCCACTTTCTTTTTAGAATTGCCATAAATATGCGATGCGTCTAGGAAACTAGAAACTTGATTTATCTGCTCCCGTGGTCCTATGAATTTTAAAAAGTTGCAGTTGAGAACACACAGCTCTTATATTTCATTTTGTCTGATTACAAATGCATTTATGCTTTATATGAAACGAAGCGTTCAAGGCAAGTGCAATTTGCCAAAAAAAGAAGCACGATGTATCATTTTGCTTCCAAGTTTTAGCATATTATCTTCGATGGAATTCCTCACCCAATGTGCACCCAACTCGAGGAGCGACGCTGGAACGAATGTACTCTTGACAAAGGTCTCCTCCTCGACTGTAATAGGGATCTCTTTCCGGAATACGAATGGGGTAGCAGTCCGGATGAAAAGTTTGATAGTTAACACCACAACACTTGATGGAAGATCCCTGGAATCCAGAAATCTGAGGTGTATGCGACATGTCATGTGCCACAAATTCACCCCAAACCGCAGTAAGGGCCATGAGATGAGCGTGAGGTCGGTCAGAGTCCTTATGAATGCTCAATGATACAGTTCGGGCTGAAGGTAAAAAATTCCCATCTACTCCCATGCGTGGAGCACTCACACCTGTATAACAAAATACACATTCTCATAATAACAATGAACAACCAAACCTTCAAGTTCACCGATTACATGATAATGTGATTGTAATATAGGATTACGAAAAAACATGCACTAAACAAGTTCATTTAATCCATGTTTCAATATTAAGCACGGAAATTCCGTTACATGCGTGTTGCAATTTGGGCTATGCATTGTCTGAGGACATGATTCAAGAATTCAGCAAACCATTTTAAAATACGTTCAACAGTAGTTGTGATTGTGAGTGTCTTCCTTCAAAAAGGGCACATTTCTATCGTTCATAAATGTAAATAGAGAAGCCTTTGGGTTGCTGTGTGTATTTACGTCGAGTATACATGCATTTTTGGCAAAAAAACAATATAACAAAACAAGCAGGCTTCAAATGTTGGCGACAACTTTACACACGGAAAAAGCATCACATTTACGAATTGACTTGATTGCTGATATGGACTTGATTGATATTATGAACATTTAAATATTTATTTCAATAAAGACGATGGTGCTTGAGGCGCTTCATGATCCTCATGATTGCTATTGTGAGTTCACGTTAAGTGAACATAATATTATGCGATAACGAAATGATGATAGGTTGCAACAGTCAGAAAAACACCAAAATGTAAGTAAATGTAAGTTTTAAAAGGCAGACCAACACAGCAGGAAACAGTACACAGTAACGTGACCAATCAAAACAAAACATGCTTGTTCCTGGGTCATGCAAATTAAAAGACTAAGTTTCTATTTTGGCAATACTGCTCAGAGTGTTGCATGTTCCTTCAAGATAATCATTATTTCTTATTATAAGCAGCTTCAAAGATGCAATATTAAAATGCTTATTGTTTTACCGTCTGCATAGTTTGGCATTAGAAACCGCAAATATCGCATACTGGCGGAACCCCATCTTGGATGTTGTACATTGTTACAGTAGCCGTTGTACGCCCGGAATTTCCTGGGTTGACAAGGGAAGTCAACTTTCAATGTACAATCTTCATTTAGCTGTGACTTTCGAATGTCCAAGTTGGGCAATGAGTAAACTACTTGCTCTCTGGTTAAACTGAACCTGTTCAATAGAAATAAAGCCAATAATGGAAAATGTAATTATTTCGTGGATTTACCATTAGATTTCAACAAATATTATTCTATACAAATAAAAGTAACAAAGCAAGGATCAAATATTGAACTTCATTTTACGGTAAAATGAATTTGGCTTTGAAGCTTAATACATAAAACAAAAACGCCCTTGACAAAATTCGTCATGATTGTAATTAATTACTTCAGAACATGGCATTTCTGTGGGTCGTTCCATGACGTAAACAAGCAGTCACAAGCATTATTTGGAGGTTCAAGTTCAAACGCTCAGTAAACATGGGAAACAATCGCTCATGTAATTTTCGAATGCTTGGCTACATATTATTCTAAGAACAATTTCCTGTTCAAATATCAAGGTATTTAATTTGATTAGCGTACACGAATAAGAATAAATCAAAGCTATAAAACGTGTTTCCTAGAAAAAGATGAACTGTTAATTCAAGCCAATTTTTGTTATGTGAAACTTTTTTAATATCAATTTAATGTCGTTGCGCATGCTATTGCAAAACTGTACAAATAATCGAGTATAAAGTGGACAATTTAATTATGACAGCAATGAGAAAGAGACATAAAACGCTTGGATTTTGTTTCCGTATTTACTCTTTTTTGCTCCGTTTGATACGTTTCGAATTACTTTTAAAAGGACATGCAGTGAACAAAAGAGATTCGGTCATTAAAATCTTTTACTTACTTTTGAGCAATGATTCGGGTGGCTTCTTCTGACAGAAATGAGATCCTAGTCACATTCTCAGAAAGTGGATTGGCCTTGTGAGACGCTGACATGTACCATGCCGCGGAACCAGGCGAATGATGAGCTCCTGTCAAAAATTTCAAAGCCATTCATTTTGATTTTCTTTTTTCTTTCAATTTAATTGCAAAATAAGGATTTTGCAGCTCGCGGCGTCATTGACAATGTGCAATTTACATTGCTATTGCAGTGCAGTGCACACATACGTATGTATGCCTTTTAAGGCTTGGACGTTTGGAATCATCTATCGAGCAGAGTGCATTGCATTTTTAATGTGTAAAAATTCTTATGTTTTCCACAAAATCTTATAGAACAAAAATGCTGAAACTTGACAGAAAGACAAACAAGATTAGCAGCTTCCAAGCACAACTTCCTTATGCAACTCATACTCAAACGTCTTGTCTTTATTTTATTCCAAGCTTCACAAGTCACAAGGCCATCACACTGATAATATAATTATAGCGTTCAGTCAACGTTGAATGAAAGATCAAGTTCACCACTGACTGCTATTTTTTGTAACTGTGCATACAGAAAGCATTGTTGTGCTTTGTGCAACTGTACTGCATGCTGTTTATTTGTTTACATGCGCTTATGGCATTGCACATGCAATCTGTACATGTGTTGCACTTCTCAGCCAGATTTCCCACGATGCAAAATTCAACATTGTTATGAGATATGCCAAGAATTTTGTTCAATTGTCTGCTCTGTATACGACTATATACAAAAATTGAAATTAATTCTTTTAACAATACAAACCGTATGAGTTGGTGGATAAGTTCATAAATGGCAAAAATCACTGCGTAAATTTTAACTTCGGTTATTTGATTATCAAAAATGGCTATGTGACAGGTTGTTAATCAAATTAGAGGACGACGCCGGTCAGTTGTCGTCCAATTGTCTTTTGATTATTTGCTAAACTTCGCTAAAAATGATTTAATTTTACCATTCGAGTGAATGTGATCAAGATATACGTCGTCTGAATGAGGTTTGGTTTTGTGGGTTGAGTGGTCAATATGCAAACTAGCATGTGAGCAATGTGTCTCGCGCAATATTATTGAGTTTACGTAATGCTTTTATTCTCAAGCTGGATGAGCCACATTGAAATCAAAGTCAGTAGAATTAAACAATTGATGATTGTCACCAGAAGGCCTTTTGTTTATTGAGCAATGACAGTTCTCTCGTGAGCAATTATGGAAGTGCTCGTCGGAATTGGTTGGTCTCATCCAACCAACCTTCAAAATTCTTATGTGTAAACACCGATTGAAAGACAGGTACTGCACATTTTAGATAGTATATTAAATTTCTCATTTGGGTTTCTTGGCCTAGACCTACTCTTCACGCAGCTCATCATTCTCCAAAATAATAGTTCAGAACAGCATTAAAACGGCATCATTAATTAAGATTCAGTATCGTTTGTAAACGTGGTTATAGGTAGTACTTTATTATGGTAACTACCACTATTAAAAAGCCTTGAAAAACTTGATGTTCTTAGCTGTAGACATGATGTTATGGGACAATAAAAATTATTGATACCCTAATAATGCAATAACGGTTTATAAAAATCATTGTTAAAAGGTGATAGGAAAGGAACGCCAGTAAAAAAAAAGCGCATCTTTACTTCTTTACTAAGCGTAAATCTTCAAAGGTACGTACATAGATAAGATATGGGGTAACGAAAGACAAAGGCAGTAAAACAATTGATGTGTCATCTCATAACAACGACTCACCTGCTTTGTAAATCTGTGGCTGGAAGATGCTGAATCTTTGGGTTACAATTGCATCAGCTCGTGACACGGCTTGGGCAACATCTTCTTCAGTGATGTTGGGCAGTGAAGGATTCTTGACTTCTCGACGTCTTCGGTGAATTACACTCTCTTCCAATTCTTCATTCCAATCCCATGACCAACTTAGGACACACGAATACAGTAGAATTACGAAAACTGCGCAAACTTTGCAAATTCGTCTCCTGTAACGAGTTAAATCAAATCCCAATTTTAATTAGAGTATTTTTCCTTTAATGTTTGTACGTTCATTTCAGATTATACAGTCAAACTCTGGTTTACCGGTTATCTATCCCGTGGATATTTATTTATTGGAATTTCATGCTTCATTTGTCATGGGGATCGAATACAAATGAGTTGTGCCATTGTCATTCATTGTTGCGAATAAGGTGTCGGGTTGGGAACAATATGCAACTAAATCGAATCCTCGGACAATGGGTCTTTGGTACTACACCTTCATGTCAAAGTGCAACACCAGCATGGCGTCTGGTCTGCGTTACTAATGAATATTTTTCGCAGGTCTCATCATGAGAGTGACTTTTGAATTGAATATTGCAGTTCTATGTATTGGTTTGCATACTAGAAGGTCATTTTTTAGTATATTCTTATGCAAAAGTTTGAATATATATTCTCATGATCGGGGAATCTCGGGATACCCGACAGTTTTTTAGGTGAAAAATACAAGCAGGCAAAAAATTAGCTATACGTGACCTACCATGGAATATTTCTGCGGGGAACATTAAAATGACTCATTCACTTTTTCTGCTAGTGCATCATCGTCATCGTATATTCACCCATAAAAATCAAAAGTGACCCATTCAACGTGTAGTATCCCATATACGATAGGCTGAGGATGAGAGACATTGTTCAAGTCGAAATCGTGTACGCCAACTCTCGACATCACGTCTTGTTCGCTTCTTGTCGTCTTGTCCGTCTCCTCAAGCTGAATAGTACCTTACGTTTCATTTCATCTCCCACTTACTTAATATTACTGAAATACTCACACTGAATTAAGATTGTGGATTTTTTCTATTGAAACATGACTTGACTGGCCTTTTCAAATCACAAAAAATGATTATGCGCTAAGAAGATGAAGGCGGCAAGCACCAAAGTGGCACCAAAGCACTAGCACTCGTAAAAGATTCTTTACAGATTACTACAACAACATGTTCAAATTAGTGTCAATTGGTAATCAGGACCATTCATCTTGGTCATGTATGCAAAAACTTCAGATTCCAAATAATTACCTCAACATGTGGCCACTATTAAAACAGTATTCTTGTCTGCTTCGGTAAAACATTGTGTTTGTGTGTACTTCATATCGTGTTAGATAAGCACAATAGTGAAATGTCCAAGTGAACAAAAGCACAACGAAGACCCTCGGAAGGAAGACCAAAATGAAGTCACCAATGCAATGTGCTTCAATATTGTATTAAGTAATAAATATGACCTTTTGAAACAAACAGTGTTAGCTATTTTTTAATTGATTGCATGCTTTCGCCGTCGTACCAAAGACGTTTGCTGTGATAACAGTCACCAGAAACGTATTCATCAATTAGTTCATTTTGCTATAATTAAGGACACATGAAGTGTGAAGGTGAAGGCAATTGTTTAGCATACTAGGATTATAATTATAATGTTCAAAGAATACAATTATAGCCATGATCAGTCAATCTCTTTCAGCCTTGATGAGATCTGTAGTCTATAACGTCCTGTTACAAGTAACTTCGTGCCGTTTACTAATGATAATGAGTTGCGACTCACCATTTCCTATTCTATCAATGGATGCTCAAACTCAAAGCGCATACAACATTGCATGCGTCTTTTGGAAAACTCAGGTAGGTGATCTACATCTAACTCACACGACATTTGATTTGGATGCACATTTAAAATGCTCTGTATACTTATAATGTTTCTAAGACAATTTTTGGTATAGAATTACAGCAATTACTCATATGAAAGTTGGTGTCGTTATGGGATATGTAATAGACAAGAAGAAAATGAAAATTCCTGAGTAATTATGCTGAAGTGGGTGTTGTATTCTGTTCCAAACCTACACAGCTCTTAAAATTCAGTCAGTCAGGCTGGTCAGTTCAGCCGGAGACGAAAGAACATAGTTAATGAGGGGTATCATGAGAGTGAGCCGCAATGACTAAATTGTAATAGTAGTAGTATCAGATTAGAACTTAGAAACTTATGTGGGTGGATGGATGATCTGCTTTTGATGGGATGTGTGGTCAACAGCGGATTTTTGTGAGGTCACGTGGGCGGGAGAAAACGATAGCATTGCAATATTCGAGAGTGATTTTACCAGAACCACCGCACGACGCAGCGTCTTGTGTGTGTGGTGGGGTAATTTCGTGTCTGACACTTTTGGGATCTTGAATAATTATGAAGACGAATAATACCACATTACTTTTAGTTTTAGGTACAATTTAAGCATAGTTGTATGCGTGGATTTTGATGGGGCTTGTTTGACACGACGCCGACGCCGCGCCGCTGCTATACCGACGAATTCTGAAGTGATTCACATTAGCTCAAGAAAAACTTGTAAGAAATGCATTCCTTCAAGGCATGCTCTTTATGATGTTCTAAGTGTCATCGATGACTTAATATGGAAATTAGTGAATTTTTACGTAAAATCGATGTTACATCATTCCGGCTCCGGCGTGCATCGTTCAATAAAAACACAATAATGTGATGCATTAGTGATGCATTGTGATTGTTATACTTCCATCCATCGTCTCAATAAAACGGTAGTGTTTAAAATTTAAAATGAAATATGCGTCAAATAAACAACTTTACAATTATTTAAATTATTAATTTTTACTGACACGGCATTGAAGTTGCCAAAAATAGAATAGTTTTCTGACCGCTGCTCTGCTGCAATAGGCAATAAAAATATAGTACAAGGTAAAATGTGTACAAGTACATTATGTGCACTTATGCAAGTCTTCTTGAATGCCAATATCATAGAACAGTTGAAAGCAATCATTAATTGACTATAGGAATTTCCCAAAGGCATGCCATCGTAAAGCCATCGGCAATGTAAATGTCATCCACGTACCGTGTCGGACCATCATATCATCATCGTATCGTCGTCATCACTTATAATCAATATGCTTGCAGAGGTGGAAAACGTCGTTGTTCTCTTGTATGCATCTTGACTCTTGACAAATCTTTTGCGTGAGTTCAACGTTACACGCAGTATTTTACAAGGTCTTCTTTGTTCTTTTAAAATAATTAAAACGATGACGCATATATCGTACCCAGTCAGTCATCTCAGTCTCAGTCCCTTTAAAAAATAAGGAACTCATTCGTCACTTTAATTCGTTTTTGCGGTGCTCGAATGATGACGACGTTAATTTGTTCCCTGCCAAGTTTCATAAAGACGAATAGATTTAGTAAGCTAAGGTAGAGGCGGCAGATCCTTGACCCATGCAGTTTTTCAATAAAAAAAGAACTAAATACTATAAATCGAAACCCATCGGGGTATCCAAAATCCTATTTTATCTCGTGATTTAATTGGTATTTGGATACTCTGAATCTGCTCTCTTTCTGTATATAATTATATTATATTAGTATATATTAAGCAACTATAAAAATAAAACCAAATCATAATTATTATTTTTATTATCTGGAAAATTAAGTTCGTTGTTGAATAATAACAGTTCGTAAAAATCATAATCGCATTTGTTCAAGAATTAGGTCAAAAAATACACGAAGCGAGAGAGTTTTGCCGCAAACGGATGCGAACATCAACATATGAAGTAATTGATGGTGGTGCGGCGGTACACTGTACACAGTACACGGTAGAAAATTGTTGATGTCGTTGATCATGTCCACAATCATGTAAACACACCCAATCAAAACGTAAGTAGAGAACCTTTTAGGTTGCTGTGAGTATCATTAGAAGTATATATTAGTACCTGTATGCATGTGACAACGACAAGAAAACAACAACAAGATACATCGATATACGCTGCAAAAGTTGACAAAATACCATCTTTATAAAACGGTAAACCGTAGATTGATACTACATTTACGACTTGACTACGACCTGAACCTGACTATTGTTTAAATATCGACTTCAACCAGAAACGATGATGGGCTGGAGGCACTTTGTAATCCTTCAAAAGCCAAACATTAACTTGGCACACTGGCCTAGAGACGAAAAAGCTTTATGAAAGTGCAAGAGGAAAAGGCAAGGGAACTTTTGATTGTTATTCGTCATGTTTCATGTAACATAGACTTAGACTCGACTCGTGGAAACTGAAAGTTATAAGGACTATATTATAATAATAGAATTGTGTCACTAAGGGCCTTTTGGTTTCAGTCGGTGATTATGTTACTACTTTTATGACTTCAACAGCGGAAGACGAAGACAATTTGGTTGCCTCCCAATTTTACAAGTGCACGATGATTGCTGTTATTGTTTAGCAGTGTTGTTGCTTGTTGCTGTTGTGCATCTTTTCTCTCGTCCGTTGTCCTCTCATGTGTGTGTGTCTCTTAGCACACGTTTGTTTTTTTCAAGTAATTACTGTTTTGCCAAAGTTCCTAAAGAACAGAAGCGAATTCTCCATATTCACACATACAATACACATTATTCTATCTATACTGCTACGGAAACGGACTCGACAGTGTCGGCACTCGGCAGACAGAGCATTCGGCACCAAAATTTGCATTGTAATGTTTAATGTTCATGCACGCATGCATGCATGTAGAGTGATCTCGTGTGTACATGACAATGGCCACTATTGGAGTGGCTCAGATTAAATCCGTCATTGATTACAGCATTACGCAATGGACTATTGTACAAGTGGAAAGTTGTCATTGATCCTCCCGACCATCTTGGACTTTGAGAGACCTGATGTAAGACTTTTACTACCACCACTAGAATACAAAAGATGAACAACTTACATTTTTTGTGTGGCTAGGACTAGGACGGACAACGGCACAGTGACAATTTTAGGCACGTGGCGATTAACCCGATTCATTTCACAATTTAAGTTACTCTTCTTAAGTCACGAAGATCCCAAAAGATTAAAAGTTTTATACAGTTTAAGTACAGGGACAAAAATAAACTACATACAAAATCAGATCAGGTCCAACTATGAATAAACGTGATCGAGTGTCAACCACAAGGAAAAAAACGTGGTTTGGCTCAGTCATTTTGTGAATTTGATTTGTGTCTCATTATTAAACTTGTGCAGTTTGCTGCACATGCAAACAAACGGTATTTAACGCATTGTTGATAAGGTAATCCTTTCGGTTTGATGCAACTTTCAGAGTTAGTTTCCGTGGAATGTGATAGAGATAAATAGCAATAGAATTAAGCATTAAACACGTGTAATAATAATAACCTAATACTAAACGAGAACCGTTGCGGTGCAATTTCATACCTCTCCTTTGTATACAGTTACAGTACTACCCCATAGACAAAAGAAAGACTGTCACACTCACCAGGTCATAAACTGAAATGAATTACTATAATGTCGAGAGGTTTGAAAAGAAGACCCTCACAAGGAAGGGTATTTACTATAGTTACTATTACTACTCTGCTTTTTTCTTAACACACGTAACAAATTTCGCAAAGGTAAGCATTTTTATGATTTCTTTTAGTATGGCAGTCGTGTGCATTCCTTGCTTCTCCGTGGGGAGCAAAATGATTTTCCAAAGCGTAGTACTAAATATAGGTTGAACATGCAGTCACCCTTGTACATAAAAGCGAGTAAGAATTTGAAACAGAGGGGATCGATGAAAGTTATCTAAGGACACAAGTCAAGTCGCAAACACTTTCCTTCCGCCTGTAAACAAAGAGGAAAACGAAACAAACCCACAATGAAAAAAAACCGACAAGGCGTTGTTCAGTTGTTCTGGAGCTCTTTTACGTTCTATACGTGCTCTTATGCTGTTCTTCTTCATCACCATCATCCTCACCCTTCATTTTCTATTGACACCACTATTATCTGTGCATTGGCACAAAAGATGTTCAAGAACGCTCCATTATTGTCAAATGTATGCAGAACTGCAAAACACAATTCTCGTTCCTCCTCCTTTAAAGGAGCCATTTGCAGTATCAACAAGAGCATGTAATCGCAGCTCATTGTTATCTGATATAAGAATAATTATGCCCATCCCAAACTCATACTATAAATACTAACTACAAAATTATCATCATGAACGATACTAATTTAAGACGTTTATTCTTTAAACTACATTGTACAGTGTGGAAGATTAAAGGTCAATTTATCGAATGTCATATTTTCAGCATGCATTTTCCTGTACGTGGGAATGACGAATAAAACTTTTGACTGTGTTACACTATCAAGGCTGTCAAAATTTGTGTTTATACATAAGAGTTGTTTGCTTGGTAGAATTGATCATGTAAATGAATACAAAAAGCCATCCTTGAAAGAATCCCGTCTTTAAATTAATTACTTCATCCTCCATCCTGGAAATGGAAGTTTGCAATTGCAAATTACATCTCAAACATTTAGGGGTAAAGTGGTACATTTACCTTTTTAGTAAATTTACACTTAAAATACAGCTAACGTATCAAAAAATACTCCAAAGTGCGCCTAGGTTAAGAAGCATAGATTTAAATTTTGGAATTACTGAATTTCATTTATTGGATACTCGAAGATAAAGTGGTGCAATGTGTTTCCAATCGTACAGGGTACAATGGAGACGATTCCATCATTTTTTGCTATATATTTTACTATCTATGATACTACACAATAGGCATAAATCGCGTTTCAGTCACTCAAAGCAATAGGATTTGTAATTGAGGAAAAAACGAGTTTCTTGTTTTGAATCCTTTATTTACAATGAAGCATCCGAAAGGATTTATGCAAGTGGAATATTGTTTGGGTGACATACCTTCCCATCATAAGACGATCCAGGCGAAGGCACAGTAATGGCGATGCAAATTGCAACTCTGATTGAACTGGAGACGGAGACGTAAAACTTTCTTGTCTATCACGACAATCCAATAATCAAGTCTTTTTTCTACAATAGTTCAGCTTCACGTATGGGATGATTGACATAGAGAACTTTGAAGGTGAGTCCAGTGCCCCATTACAATGTCTCATTTCGAACCATAGTTTCAACTAGGATTTCAATTTCACCGTCTTCTAAACATAGGCTTATATCATATCATATAGCCCCACTACCTTTATATTGTCTTCAAAAGGACGCTGTTAGTCCAAAGCAATGACTTTGATCGGCGAGTTTAGGAAGCAGATAACCGCACTTTTACCTTAATTTCTTTAAGAAACGTTTTTACGATTTTCAGGAGAGCTAAAAATTGCACAAAAACTTAACTATAAAATGCAGAGTTTTTAGGAGTTTTCTAACAACTTATTTCGAAAGGGGGGAAACCTGAAACTATTAGCAGGTAAATAAGTAATAAACAAGTATTTTTTTAAGATCTGCACTTTAAGGACTGTTTTTTGAGTTAAAAGTTCACATTTCCAAATTCCTGATCTATTCGCCAAAATTTGACTGAAAAATTTGAAGTACAAACTGGGCGTAACTTAATGCACAAACTTGTAACCCACTGACATTACTGACCAGAAACAGTTTCTTAGTGGGGTTTTGCGAGACGCACAATTCTGCAATTGTTGACTGCAAGACTGCAACTCACCTTGTGCGAAAGTGAAGTTGGTTTTGGTGCCAGCAAAGCTCAATGTGGGTTTCAAACTTGAGTCTCATCATTTCTCATTGTGTTTTTCTTTGCCTTATACTTATAACAAAGGTGTACACTACTAGAGTATTTTATGAATCACAACGTATATAGCTTGGACTTCCCAGTACCCAGCCGTAATCGTATTCATTGAAAATTATATGTACAACAACGAGACGTCCTACCACTTTTGTACCTATGATTCCCTCTTTTCTCACATCATCTTCATCACATTAAGTATTAATTCCTTAAAAGACGGTTACTGGTGTAAGGATTCTACATTTTCGTAGTTCGAAAGCACAAATACCATGTGGTTATATAGCTGGAGCCGTCCATTTGTTTTTTTCACTTCTAAGAGTAAAAAAAGACGATTACTGGTGTAAGGATTCTACATTTTCGTAGTTCGAAAGCACAAATACCATGTGGTTATATAGCTGGAGCCGTCCATTTGTTTTTTTCACTTCTAAGAGTAAGTTGAAAGGTTTTTACTTTAATCAGCAAACATGACCAGTGTTCTGAATTTTCTTACTCGATGGTCGGTAATGACCAAGAATGAAAAGGAAGTTGTTCGACAGGCTGATATGTGCTTCACACCCTATCTTTCTAAATGAATGTATCCTCAAGGAAGGTGTCCTTCGAAAGGGAAACGCAAGGATTTCTTCGGACTCCGCGGAGCTTCTGTTCTGATATTATGCTAGCGACATGACATTCATTAGAAAACAAACGAACGACTACAATTTTACTGACCGGAATCGATAAATTTTCTAATTCCACGACGTGGCCATAATGCCATAATAAAAGCTCACACAACTATATACTAATATTTAACTTAAGTTGTTGATCATTTATTTAAAAACGTTTTTAAAAACATAGTTTTCATGTTTTCTCTTGGTATAAAATAGTACATTAGTTATTATTACAATAAAGTTTTGTCAACTCATTCCTTCATTTAAAAAACTCATTCATGCACACTTGGTTAAGCACACTTGGTTAAATACGAGACACCATTGACAATAATATTTCTAAGTTTCTTATTTGTAGATTTAATTCTACAAGTGGGACACCTAATACGACTTGCCTTAACCCACCTTTGCTAATCACAAAGGATACTATAGTACCTGTTTTGGGTTTACCAATTATTTTGTAGTAAAATCATGTATAGTAAACCGAATATACGATGATATTCGCACATAAAATGTAGCACACACATTTGACTGACTAATAAGTTAATAATGAATAGACGATTATATTAGTGCACAAACAAGTATGCATAAATTAAATAATTACGAATAAATAACTGCGATGTGTTTGTAACTGGGGTTGCATTATTATGTACTTGTGTATTTTGTTGTCATAAGACTTCTAAATTAGCCGGAGACCTTAATATATTATTGCAAACTTATATTAACTTCCTAGACACCAGAATTGTAGAAGAACCTACACTAATTTAATTGTTACAGGGCTAATTATTTGCACTAACTAATACAATCAAAGGTTCATCCATTGTTTGAGGACAGTATCGTCGTCCTGATCGTTGTTCAAACGACGATTTGCGTTCAAAATAAAAAAGAATAAATACTAAAACACAAAGAAGTCGTGATTTGTGGTGGATCCTTAATTATTACAGGATGATAAAAGATGCTGACATCCACCACGCAGAATCGCGTGTTTTTTGCATAGTTAACTTAATGACCAGATCGCACCACCTGCTTTTTTTACAGTTTTTGTTCTAAGATTTTGCAGATGAAGATTGCACACGATCCGGCATTTCTTTTCCTTTTGTTTCAATTGGAAGTAACAGAGAAACGAATGCAGCCAAGATTGCAACTGTTCCGTAAACAGCCACAGCAAATGGTGTTGACGTTTTCAGGAGCACCTTTAAAAAGTCCGTAAATTTGTATCAAATGAATCCTAAAGAATTTACTTATAAAGTCGAAACTTTCAAGAAGAATAACATTTATTCTGGTTCCTTCAACCAGTACCTGTGCTATATAAGGAGTACTCATGGCTCCAATCCTGGCCATACTGGAACATGTTCCAATACCAATGGCTCTCATCGACGTTGGATACACCTTGTATATTTCATAAGTAAATAGATTAATTATTGCAAGAGCTTGAATTTAAAATATGATTGCATGCATGTTAAGAAGCTAACCTCTGGAGTATAGACGTAAGCAGCTTGAAATACGCCAGAAACAATTCCTCGGGCCATAAAAAGTATCACAGTAATGACAGCAGTGCTACAGTAAAAAGACGGTCATCGTTTTAGAGTTTCTAGAAAATTACGATTTACTCATTGCAAGGAAACTGAGGAATGTTGCTTACTTTTCAATAGGAAAGCATAAGGTAAAAATGGTACATGAGAAAAGCAAAAACTGAGCTGCCATAGTCTTTTTTCGTCCTATTCGGTCCAATACAAAAATGGTAACTATGATCCCTGTTAAAATCAATTACAATTAAAAACCTGTACAACTTGCAGTGATTCAGTTTCATATTGCAACTTATTCTATGCAGGTGCGTGGTCAAATGGTTAGTTAATTTTGGATGATAAGCATACCTGGAAATTCTGCTAAGGTCGTCCAAAGTAATTTAACGTAATCTGTAGCGGAAAGCATTTTACATGTAGAACACCCAGCAGCGGTTACATTGTCAGCAACAAGTGATAAGGCCGTGGTCCCATTTTCGAAATGCTCTAACAGTGTTGAATTTAAGGTTGAATTCTCACAGCCTTCTTTAGCTGCAAATTTCTCCAAAATTTCTGTGGACATGAGTACTACACCGTAGTAACAGAAGGCACATGTCATCCTATAATTTCCATTGTTGTAATCATTAATTGCACGAATGGTTATGAACCAATGTACGATAAAGATTAAGCGAAGTGTCACGAACCAGATGAACCATAAAAGTAACGTCGTTTTACGCATTTCAGGCATAAGCAAGTCTTTTAAACGACCTCGCTCCATGGGATGGATGTCATCTACAATAAGTCGACCTAACAGCATTGGTCTGCCATTGTCATTTGCTATTCTTTGCAATGTGTTCATTGCCTTTTCAGTTTCTCCACTTGCAGCAAGAAAGCGAATGCTTTCGGGAAGCCACTGTACAAAATACACAGAAAACACAAACTCATTTTCAGACCAAAGGTTCAATTTTCTTGTGTGATAGGGTGACGAGAAAAGTACTCAAACCACTCAATCGACCAAAGTAGTTATCTAAATTACCAAAGTCATAACAACTAATTAAAGTTTTGATTTAGTTACTCACATAGCACATAATACAAAATATGAGAATGGGAAGAGCAGAAAATCCAAGTAGCCATCTCCATCCTAATGTTGGCATTACGACTAGAGCCAACAGTACTTCCAAACAAGCTCCAAGTGCCCAGAAGCACTGAAAATTATCCAAATCATTCAATAGTATTATGAACCTTAAAATTGCATAATCGTTTATGACGTGATTTACAATAACACTGTGTCTTACATCAAGCAAAATGACACATCTCGCTCTTTGTTTTGTTGGCAAAAATTCTGCATACAAGGTTACACTAAAAATGAGTTAGTTAAAACCATAGTTAAGTTCAGCTTTCCTTGTGGAATATAAGTACCGTACATGTAAAATACGTGTTGATGATTCAACATTGAACTTACGATTGTGGTACACAACCAATGGCAAATCCAACGAAACATCGTAGAAAAACGAGCCAAAAGTAGCTCGGTGAAAAAGAACTGACCGTTCCGTAGAAACAAAGCAAACCGACAGATACCCAAAGTGCTAATCGGCGACCGTACTTGTCACTCAAATTACCCCAGAAAGGAGAGCTCACCATCATCCCCAAAAATACAGACTGAAATCAAAATTATTAAGTAATTGTTAAGCATTGGGTTGATTAAAAAATCATGTTTGCTATATTTTACACTGCAATGACCGCACTCACTGCGCGTTCAGAAGGAGCACCGAAAAATGTTAACTTACCGTGGTTAGGAACGCTTGATGATACTTGCCGATCTTCCATTCGCAATGCAACGCTGGAGAAAGAATGCTCAAAATCATCATTTCCATGCTATCGGCCATCCAGCAAAGTCCAGTGAAAAGGGACAACATAACTTGGAATTTGCCGAACCCTAATGCATTAATTGCTTGTGACACGGTAAATGTATCTACAAGAAGAAGAACGTTATTGATAACGTGGGTTGTACATACATTCATAATAAATAAAAATGTTT
>JABASF010000645.1:0-35146 GCA_019776145.1 Harlomillsia oculata
CACTGTGCCATGGTTGGGAGAACAATCTTGTTATATTGATTGAAATTGTGACACATAAAAATAAAATTGAACTTGAACTTGAATTGAACTTGAATACCACTTGAACTCAAATTCATTAACTGTAAACAATTTAGCAAAACATGCCAAAAAGAGAATGCGATTATTTACGCGATTATTTATACGCCATTAGCGCATAGCGAAAATTCGCAAATTGCAAGACAAATATGCAATGCTACGCACATATGAACAAAACTTGCAATAAAATGATTCTGATTTTGCATTTTAAATGATTATAATTTAGTTGACAGCAGATTCTTATCAAAACTACTCGCATAAATATACAAAGCCGTAGAATTTTTGTGTTATGTGGTTCTTGTCGTTTTGTCATTGTCAGTCTTCTTCGGGCGTACGTTACCTAAAATGTGATTTTTGTGCACTTTTTATTGGCAGAGAGAAAGATTTTGGGGTGAAGCTAGACAGGACAGTTACGCTTGCGATGAAATACATACAGTGCAAAAAATTCGCGAAAGTTGCGGACCAACATAACAAAATAACAATCCAATTAAAAGCAAATATACATACTATTTCTTGATGATAATCAGGACTCGAGGGTCAGTTCCGGGATGATTAAAACACTAAGCATTTCAAATAAAGGTCGCTATCGTTGACCTCGCGTATGCCGTATCAGTATCAATTATATGCACTCTGATTTGCTTGCGGTTGAGTCTTTTACAATTGTTCGTTTACGAATACGACAGACAAATTCATTTTTCGGAACTTAAAACGTTAAAACGTATTTCTGAAATGGGGGACATGGATTCCGACGTTCCAATTCCTATATACATCTTGATAGGCGTTTTTGCTTTTCTCGAGTTGCTCATTAAAATGAGAACTCGTTGTTATAATCAAGGTACTCAATATTCACACTAAAGTTTGTTGTTATACAGCTTTTCGGTAATCTAGGAAATTACTGATTGCCGCTAGGTTCAATCCCTACTAATGACAGTAATGAAACAAGGAGAGAAGTAAACCAGAATGAGTTTGAGCGATCATCGTCACAAAACCCGGTGGGACTGGGACCGAGTCCCACCGCCCCGCCGATCAGACTCGACGTTACACGCCGTCAATCCAGCTTGCCCACTTACGAAGAAGCGTCTTCCGCCTTTGTGTGTCATACATGTATGAGTTTTGACATTATTTGTATTATCCCCAAATAAGATTTTTATATTGAGTGCATAATTTATTGTGTTTCAACTTGAAAATTCTTCCAGAAACGAATACACGTTCGTTATTTTGTAATTATCGTTATAAATACGTTATATAACGTATACGTTTTCAGTTTTATAAATCACCAACTTGTATGTTCCGTGTATATAGGCGGTCCAAACACTAGTGGGACAACAAGCACACAATCAAATCAGAATATACCAGAGGTTTCATGTCCGGAAGGACCCAGACCGACAGCCCCACCGAGACTTGACACCACCGGCCGTCAATCAAGTTTGCCCACATATACCGAAGCATGTTCCGTCTTTGTCACTTCCGACAGCAGGGACATCAAGCCTCATATGAATTACGGTTATGGTCATGATGACACTTCTAACCCACACACATTCCAAGAAATTTATATTAACTCAAGTCTAGTATTATAGTAGAAAAGCGTGTGTTTATTTTGTTCAGAATCGTAAAAATTCTCAAATTCACATTTGCTTCTCAGATTATATTATTAAATACAAGGAATTTAATATTGAAAATAGTTTCCAGATAAGAATAAAGAAATTGTTATAGTGTTAAATTATCATCATGTTGTGGCAAAATGGCAGAATTTAAACAAAGTGCATTGGGAATCTCTGTTCGAACGGAAGCCGGTTGTTCAACCAGTCGTTGACTGCACGAATGCTCCTGAAAATGGATGAATTAACATTCGTTACAACCATGGATCTTAAAATATTATCATTGTCATGAACAACTGATTTGATTCATTTGATTACTCGAATTCCTTTCCGTCGGCCAAACTTTTGGCACGAGCAGCTGCCCAATGAGCGTAGTAAGTCGGAGCTGGAATTTTGACAGATTTTGAGCATCGGACGTACATGTAACAAAGGTAATAAGCCAACGTCTGGATTTCATCTGAAGTGAAGTTGGAGTCGTCCCATAACACGTGGTAACGAATCGGCCGGCTTGTTCCCTGTGAGAAACAAACGTTATTAAACCAATAGTTTCAAAGCTTCAATTATAGTGACGATCTGGATCTACGTATTCAACATTAATCAACATTAAAAACGCTCACGAGCATGCCCTTGTGCGAAAGCAGAAAAAAGTCATTTTCAGTTGGATGGACGATTTCAGTGTCCACCACCGTTCCCGGTGGAGCGTTATCGACACGCCCATCCTTCCGTTTAAGAAAAATCCGAGTCTTGTGTCTTTTCTGCACAGTGATGATTGTAATCTTGGGTTCATAACCATTTTGAATGGCAGTGCAAGCTTTCCGGATAGCGCTCATTTCTACGTGTAATACCTGAAAGGAAAATAAGGGTTTATTTAAGAAACAAATTACAAATGGATTTTTTAATATCTGAATGAAATATTCAAATTGCCTCTTTAAACTGGCCATCTCCAACACCGTCCCGGAAGTAAACAATTTTTGCTGGTTTAGTCTTGGTTCTACTCTCAAAAGTCTGAATGAATCGACGAATGATGAAATCCAACCCTTGAATCACTTCGGCTGCACCTCTATCTGCTTTTTCTTGTGCCTGAACGTGCATCATAAAGGGCATTCCACTTCGATCAATGCTTCCCGTCACCGCCGCGTAGCTTGGATGCAAAGCCTCATCCTGAAAATATAAACATCACCTTTGACACTCGGGGACACTTTGCGAATACGGGGTAGGAGGTATGATTGATTGACGATCTTACCTTATTCAACCCGGGTGGCGGATGAGTCACATCCGCTCCAATTATGAGAACCGGGTGTCGCATGATCTTGAAGGATTCGACCATTTGTGGAATGGGCTGGATGGTGTAATTGATCCCGTTCAATTTGCTATTGATCTTGAGTAAAATATTACCCGCGATAGCTCTGTTTCGTCGATCGTCCTCAAGGTTTTTGCGGATTATACACTGAGTAAGAATGCCCAGGTCCAGCTCAGCCACCTGCTTAACATGGTTGTAAACAACGCCGCCTTTCTGCCCAATGACCACGAGTACGAAAGTACAATTTGTAAATTTTTGCAAGGCCCTTTTAATGCTTCCAATGTTTCTGTCCCTGTCCCTATTATAATCCGAAACCCGTTCCGAGATCACTTCTTGTGGTTTAGCTAAATTAATCCCGAACAGTGGTGCTTGTTGCTGGAGAAGTCCTGCAAAATTCCACCTGCACAAGCAAGGTATGGGAAACAAACAAATCAAATTAGCATGTCATAGGAATTGTGTTTAGTTTAATTTATTTCAATATTATAGACTGGTATTTCAGTTACATTGAATTCGGGTAGGCTCCACCTAAGTTCACAATGCCCCATGTTTTAACTGCGCATGGATTTTGAAATTCACCAGGTACATTCCAGGTTCCGTCTTGGGGTTTAATCAGTATCCTTGGAGAGCCGACAGGTTTACCAACCTAGAATGAACATATTATACTATAAATTTATGGACTGGTCAAAGGGGACAATGGGACAATTAACAATATGTACCTCCTTTCCGAAACAAAGTTGAGGCGGTTCTAAAACTCGTGTTTCAGGCAGCTCGAGGAGATTCTGCTCAAAGCTAATCCCGAAGTCTTTCAGAACTGAGTTGTTTTTGAAATCCAGTTGGTCATTCGCACCAAGAACGAGATTTTCTAGTACCTGCGGGTCTTTCTTAGCGCATTTCAACATTTCATTGGTCTGATTCCCATCCAGTTTTCGGTTGTAGCTCTGACCCTTCTTTACCACACAGAGTTCTGCGGGAATGAATTTCTGACCTTTGAGCTCTACTATCGGACCGTTCTTGTGCTTTAGAACAAGACCGTATTTCTCCTTGTAATAGTCGTACACCGAAATCTTACGACCCTTTGCAGCTGGGGATTCTTTGTAGTCAAAGGTTACATCCGACACAGACTTGTCCGAAAGTCTTTCCACGACTCCACTCAAAAACCTCCCTTTTTGTGGACTGTACTGAACTCTGCAAGCTATTGAACAGCAAACAATGAGTTAAGGTCAAAAACTGACCATATAAAATGTCAAGTCTTACTTCGCAATACACCAGATGCTTTCCAGTAACTTTCTTCTGGAATTTTGTACACGTCAGTTACATCGAATTGTCTCACTCTGTCAGATTCGCACACGTCAATAATAACGTCCAAAACATTTTTCCCCATGACCGTGGCCACATTTGCAACTAAAAACAAGCAAATAAAATATATCAATACGTTTTTGAAACTTGAAATGATGTATATAATTTCATTTTTCTTATCGACATTCACTTACTATCAATGTTCAAATAATGGTTTCCACCCGTTGCAAATAGGAAGAATAGCGTTGTACCCGCTGTAATTCACAATTCCTCCACCCAAACGGGATCCATGACCTTCAAACAGGATGAGATTGGAACGTCCAACAGGTGTGTAACGCTGAGTCATCAGGTTCTTCAGGACGGCACTGTAAACTTTCTCTATTTGCTTGAGTTGTGGATACGAATCCAAATTGATACCCCGGCGTTCATTGACCAACTTTTGAAGGGGTTCAGTGTCTATAATTTCATCCGTGCTCTTGATTGTAACCACAATGTAGCTGTTGCTCCCTTGTCGTTCCGGAAATGGGCCTTCCTCCGGGATCCGGATTGTCATTTGAACATGGTCTTCGAGACGCTGTGTCGTGTACAAAGCGTTTGAGTAGTCCGTGACTGCACCGGTTGTCTTCTTACGTCCCGAATTCTGAAAATATGTATCCTTGATTCCAATGAAATTTTTCAATCCCTTTCCATCTATGTTAACGCCCGTGATGAGGAAATTGTACACATCGTACAACATGAACCTTCTAACTTCCCGGTTTCTTTGGCGGGGCGCTCCTTGCGCTAACCCTTCTGCTTGCTCCGATGGGTTTTCCCATTTCATGTCCACCACATAGTGGTACAGTTTGGGTGGTAAATTGATCGTGGCCTTGAAGTGATTTACCTTGACCACAATTCTATCGTTTGCATTTTTAGCTTGACCATTCTGAAAAGGCAGTTGACAGAGATCCTTGGATTCAGACGTAAAATACCCACGTTGGTCATTTGGGTTTGTCTTTAGCCATCCAAGTTGAGATGTCACGCTTTCTTCATGGTGCAGGCGACCTGAGTGAAACGTCATCACCTGTGCAGGTCCACGAGGTGCAAATTGACGTGGCTGTCCTTGTCCAGAATAGCCGCCTTGTGCAAAACCTCCAGATGGTCCAGGTGACGCATGTCGATGTTGTTCTTGACCTCCTTGATATCCTTGACCTCCTCGATGTCCCTGGCCTCCTTGACGTCCTTGACCTCCTAGATGTCCTTGACCTCCTTGATGTCCTTGACCCCTTCCTCGGGGTGGTCTGGACCCATATTGTTGATGACCTGAACCTCTTGGATTGTCCGTTGCATGTCCTCGATCACGTTGTTGTTGTTGTTGACCAGCTGATCCATCTCGTTGTTGACCTGGTTGATTCGGGTTCTGTGAACCACTTTGACCACTTCCATCATTTCCAGATTGACCTCCGGGCCTTCGACCCCTTCCTGCCCCTCCGGAACTGGATCCCCAGTCCTTCTTTCCCCTCCAAGCTGTAAAATATTAATTTCAAATTCTAAAATGTATCCACGTTATCTATTCATCTTCTTACTCCTTTCTCACAAAGTCACACAACTTACTCCGTATGTTCAAATAAATATCATTAAAAAATTCACATCAATAAAAAATATATATATATTATAAATATAATTTTAATATAATTTGATAAATTACGGTTGCTCATGATTTTATATCTCCCGTTGTAGTTTTGACTGGCTTGAACAGCTTGTTAGAAAACCCAACATGAATTAAAATATGTTCATAAAACTTTAACAATCAATCGTACGGTACAACCGTACAATCAACCACTTAACTGAATGAGGAATTAACAAATGGTGGGGAACGGGAACGACCGACCGACTCGAACTAAAACGACAGAACATCGTCCAAGTCGAAGTAGAACGGACGAGACGAGACTAAAATTGGCTGATGCAATCCTTGTGAATGATGGCAACAGCCAAGCCAGCTGCCAGCAGCAGTGGAAACGACTGACGGCTTACAGCTGACGTTGAGGGAACGAAAGGCCGTGAAGCAATCAAATGGCGTATCAGTCGTCCATCAGCTATCAGTCGTTTGTCCCACGCTTTCTCTATCAATAATGTAAATGCATAAATCTTTCTAAAGAATCCTACAGATTTAAGTCATTCGTTGTTTGTTCAACGATGTTTCCTTTTTATTGTTCAATATTCTGTTTGTTTTTTGACTATTCTTTTCAAAATGCCACAACAATATAATGTGAATTAAAATTTTCTTTTTCCTCAACCTTGTACATATTAGTTGCTTCTGCTGTTTTATGAAACAATTTAGCAATTCCTTTAATTATTTCCAACAGTTTTTCAAGACAAAGTAATAAATATTTATATAGTATTATAGTTTTATGCATTAACCTAAAATAGTAATAAAATGGATTCAGTATTGCCGTATGGCGGTTTAGAGGAACTTTAGTAGTTTCTAAAATTAATGAATAGAAAATTGGTTGCATCATTGCATGGCATGCATGACAGACAGCCTTCAAAATCATTCATTTAACATTTTCTGTTCGAACGCAAGTCGCTTGTCCAACAACTTGTTGATAGCCATGATTTGTTCAGCGTGGGTGCCTCTGAAATTGAGCAAATATATTATACGTCATGAAACTCATGGACATTTTTTGAGTATATAATAGAAATTAATACAAATAATGATTTAATTACTCGAATTTTTGTCCCTGGGCCAAGCATTTGGCACGGGCAGCAGCTCGGTGAGCGTAATAAGTCGGAGCCGGGATTTTGATAGAGTTGCAGCAAAGGACGTACATGTAACACAGGTAGTAAGTCAACGTTTGGATTTCATCGGTTGAGAAACGGGAATCGTCCCATAAAACATTGTATCGAACCGGTCTGCTAGTGCCCTGTGAGGAATAAATAGTCAAAATCCGAATTATTTTGATGAATGTCAACTATCAACATTGACAGTTGTAATATAATAAATATTACAATCACTCACAATCCTGCTCTTATGGGACAGAAGATAAAAGTCGTTTTGTGTTGGATGAACGATTTCAGTATCAACGACTGTCCCAGGGGGAGCGTTTACTATCTTTCCGTCTCGTTCATGAAAAAACCGGGTTTTGTGTCGTTTTTCCATTGCAATAAATGTAATTTGTGGTTCATATCTCCGTTCAAGGTCACGACAAGCTTTTCGGATCCCGTTCAATTCCACTTGTAAAATCTGTGGGGGAAATATGGAAATTGTGACGGCACTGCTAAAATTGAACGCTTTGTGACTAATTTTAGTGCGTAGAAGTGCGGATTATACTTGCCTTTTTAAAATCACCTCGTCCAACCCCATCACGATAGTATATGATTTTCCTTGGTCTTGTACCCGTTGTTTTTTCGAAAGTCTCTATGAAACGACGAACGATGAAATCCAAGCCTTGGATGTACTCTGCTGTTCCCGTACTCACTCTCTCTTGAGCTTGAAGATAAGTCATAAAAGGGATTCCACTTCGGTCCGTGTTTCCCGTCACCCCCACAAAGCATGGTACTTGCTTCCGTTCCTGGAGACACAAAAACTACGTTTAAAAGGTATTCGTATTTTCACTAATACTTGCAAGTTACGATGTATTTATAGAATCTAAAACGTACCCATGACCATCCATTCAACCCGGGCTGCGGTAGGGTCACATCCGCTCCAATGATGAGAACTGGATAACGCATGACCCTGAATGATTTCTCCATTTGTGGAATGGGCTGGATTGTGTAATTGAGACCCTTCAGTTTGCTGTTGAGCTGAAGGGACATGGTACCCGCCATAGAATGCACTTTCACGTCCTTGGGATGTCGAATGTTCTTGTGAAGGACGCATTGAGTGACAATGCCAATTTCAAGATCAGCCACCTGCTTCACTTGTTCCTTCACTGCACTTTTCCTTGCAATGACTACAAGGACGAATTCACAATATTTTAAAGCGATTAGGTGTTTTCTGATAACTTCCATGTTTCGATTTCGTTTGCTCGGGTCATCTGAAGCAACTTCCATGATCGGCGGTTCAGCCATTGCGATTTCCATTCCGATTTTTCTTGCTTCCTCCGTAAGGATATCTGCAAATCTTCCTCTGTTGAAAAGCATTAGACAAAGAGACATATTAAATCCTTGTGTCACTTTCAAATTCAGTCACGTAGATAAATTAATTGAGACTTTACTTACAACTCGGACGTCGTGGCTCCACACAAGTTCAAAATACCCCACGCTTTAACTCTGCATGGCTTTTGGACTTCACACACTCCACAGACTTCCCAGCTCCCGTCAATCGGGTCAACCACCACTCTTGGAGAACCGTCAGCTGCCCCACACTGGAACGAATATACTATTTGATGACTATGGTCATATATAATGAATAATGAATAATGAATAATGATTGACTGGCCGTTTTCAATTAAATTACCTCCTTTCCAAAACAAAGTTGCGGTGGTGGTAAAACCCGTGTTCCCGTTAACTCCAGGAAATTCTGTTCTAACGTTATTCCAAAGTCTTTCAGAACTGGATTGTTCTGAAAATGTAACTCGACTTTCGCATTTTGAAGATGTTTTTCTAATATTGACGGGGATACGTCGACATCATTCATCATTTCGAACGCTTGCCTTACATTCAGCATGCCCTTGTAATTTTGACCTTTTGGTACGTCACAAAGCTTTGCGGGAACCAACTTGTTGCTTCCAAGCTTGACAACAGGATCATTTTCGCAGTCGAACATTTCTGAAGAACCGTATTCGTTTTGGAAATTCTCCAGCATCAACTTTAGACGCATGGGACGTTCGGGATCCTTGTTCTTCTTTAGGACCTTCTTCGAAATAGACTCAATGCCTGAAAGATATTCCACCCATCCATCCATACATGTTCCGCCTGGTGACGGTTTGTACTGCACTCTGCAACCTATTTTAAAAGTAACAATGAGCCCCGATGTGACCATAGCTCTAACTCGGGGATTATAAACTAGAAATCTCACCTCGTAAAACAGCCGATGCTTTCCCAAAACTGTTGTCTTGTTTTTTAAAGTCGACTTTCTTTGCATCGGTCCTCTTTCCACAGATTCCAGTCATTACATCCAAAATATTTCCTCCCATTACAGTAGCAACATTTGCATCTAAAGCAAAACAATACACAATCATTATAAAAAACGTATCAATAATACAACGTTTCGAAAAACGAATATGGTCAATGGTCACATACTGTCAATGTGCAAATATGGTCTGCGCCCGTCGAAAATCGGAAATATAGTGCTGTACCCCCCGTAATTAACAATTCCTTTTCCCAAAGGTGATCCATCACCTTCAAAGAGGATGAGACTAGAGCGTCCGACAGGTGTGTAACGCTCGGTCATCAGGTTTTTGAGGACAGCGTTGTAAATAGTCTCAATTTTTTTGAACTCTGGATGTGGATCCAAAATAACGTCTCTGTTCTCGTCCACAAACTTCTGAAGGGATTCTGTTTTGATATTCTCACCCGTATCAATAAGAGTGATTTGGATGTATCTATTGCTTCCTATGCGCTCTGGAAACACGGCTTCCTCGGATACCCGGATATGGATATTCATCATCATCATACTACCAAGGCTCTGTGTTGTGTACAAAGCAGTCGAATAATCCGTGACGACACCCACTGTTTTTCCTCCAGATTTTCTGTAGTACATATCCTTGAGTCCTTCAAAATCTTTACATTTCATCCCTTCTTTATTAACGCCATTGATGAGGACATTGAACAAGTCAAATCGCATGAACTTTTTGATGTCCTGGGTTTTACGGGTCGCGGTCGCATGTTCCCATCTCATGTCCACTTCATAATGGTACAACATCTTTGGTAACGTAATCGTGGCCTTTAAATGATTGACCTTGATTGAAATCCTTTTCTGTGCGCTTGTAGGTTGGCCATTTCGCAAAGGAAACTGAGTAAGAGTGAGGTCCTCGTGTGCAGATGAAAGATACCCGCTGCTATCACCTGGATAAGTTTTTAACCATCCAAGCTCACATTCCAAGGTTTTTTCATGATAAAGGGGACCAATCTGAAATGTCAGCCTCCTCCGCCAATTCTGAGGGTAACGATTTCGTCCAGAGGCTTGTCGTGGGTGAACTAGTCCTGGAGGAGGGCGACCCTGACGACCCATCACCATCACTCGACTTCTTGTATAAGTTTCCGATTCTCTCCATGACAAGTTTTGATGACGACCATAATTTTGGTTTGTGTTCATAGCACATCCGCTACCTCTTCCGTGTACGCCAACTGACACAGGTGACATGCTTCGATCATTAACGAAAGACCCGGGACTGTTCATTGCCATCCCTCGATATGCTCTTTCCGGTGTGGTTACCACTCTATGAAATCGTCCTGGAGATTCTGGTTTGTCAATTCCAGGCCCCCAACTTCCTCCAACCGTAAATTGTACAGGTACCGGTGGTGATTCGAAGCCAGGTGGACCAGAGAATCTTGAACTGCTTGTCATTGTCACACCTCCGCCAGCTCCATATAGTCCACTTTTAAAACTACGATATTGAACTGGTGGTCCCGGAAGATTGTTCAAGACCCGTCCGGATGGTACTCCACGAAATTGATCTGAAGGTTTTAGATCTTCAGTTTTACTTGTCCAACTACTTCCAAATCGTCGAGATCGTCCAGGAGGTGGTACATAGTGACCTGGGGCCCTTTGACTCATCATCGAACCTCTTCCGCCAGCTCTTAATATACCAGGTGGACCATTCCGAATGGGAATGTTCGTTTTCCGATACTGACCTGAGGGTCCGGGTTTGTCCAACATTCTTCGATTTTCATTTTTTTCAGGTGACTGACTTTGGTTTGAACTATTACTTGGTGAGCTCGTCAGTGCAAGTGCACTCCAGTCTTTTTTCTCAACCCAAGCTAATGTCAGTCGAGAATTAAAATTATATATTGTATGAATTAAAATAATTACCATAAAACTATACGTGAAGTTTTCAGAGATAAAAAATACCCACAAAATAAATGATAAACTGATAACGAAAACACAGAATAATTATACTATACCTGTCATTTCGCATCGCCTAGCCTGTTGACTGTTCACCAACCAGCTGACTCAACGTGTATGTACAAACAAAAAAATGTACAAAAAATATTGTTCCATAAAACTTAAAACTTAAACACAATCAACTAGCAACAGATAGACGAAAGTTTGCATTAACATAAAATAAATATAACAACTGATCGTAAATCGTAAAAAATAATCGAACGGAAAAGTCTGAGATGACGAAACGAGATGCGTAAAATATCGACTGAAAGACTGAAATGCGTATTGCGGACGGACGTTGCGTAGTTGGATGGGGGTGGCAAAAAAGTTGGCCGGGTAACACAGCCGGGTAAACTTGGTAGGAAGTTGGCCGGGTAAAACAGCCGGGTAAACTTGGTAGGAAGTTGGCCGGGTAAAACAGCCGGGTAAACATGGTAGGAAGTTGGCCGGGTAAAACAGCCGGGTAAACTTGGTAGGAAGTTAGCCGGGTAAACTCGAAAAACTGTTTCAGCAGGGCAAACTCGTAAACTGTCTCACCCGGGTAAACTCGCAAACTGTCTCAGTCGGGTAAAGTAGTCGGGTAAACTGTCAGCCGGGTAAAGTGTAAATCCGAAATAAATTGGAAGAGCACTATACTTTGAATTACTTAAAATGATTATTCTAACCGATGAAATTGAATAGCTGATTTCATTAATGTGTGAAATTAACATACACATTTATTGTATTAAAAGTCAGCATATGATATAAAAGTACTACAAGATATAATATACAAGTGTAGGGAAAAGCGCTAAACTAAATGCAATTTGTAAGATCCTCGACCATCGTAATGGTCAAGATCGGTAATGCGTAGTAGCTTTACGTAACTATGAGACGCAACTACTGGTTATGTCTATTAGTATAAGACTCAACTTATTAAAGAGCCAACTAGGCATTTGTAACCCCACAATTACCGTGAACACATCCCCTCTCACACCATCATCCTACGGAGAATCTGCATAATCTCTCTCTCATAAACCACTGCTACAGGACCGTCAAAAGCCCGTTTCTGTTGGCCACCCTGCTTCAGCAGCACCTGTGTCACAGGTCACCTGAGTATTTTCCGATTTTTGATATTTTTCCCGAAGTCTTAACATTTTTTAAGATTCTGAAACGGCATTTGCGTCTTCGCACTGCGCCTTTGACAATCTTCGCCCGTGACTGCGTTACTACGCAGTTGTGCCTGTCCTTGGCTTCCTTGTCTCATTTTTTGCAGTTTCTCCTTCCCTGACCACTAATTTTTGCCAGACACTTGTTGTCCTTGGCGTACTTTCCGTCTCCCAAGAAACCTGTTCTACGTTTTGGCCACATCCGCCTCTCCTTGGATTGGGAATACAATCGCAGGTGTGACTAGGGTGACTGGGTGACGTGCATTCCATTGTGCGCACTTTTTCATCCATTTGGACTCTGCACCCAGCCTAGCCCTGTAAGTTAGCTTTGCAATATCACAAACTGGTTTTCGCTATTTTTGCCAATTCATTTAACCTCGTCTCGTCTCGTTTCCTCCTCTTTACGGCTTGTTGCCTATGGCCAAGCCTCCGCCGGATCATTTCCTTGATGATAGCTTTATGAGCGTTGGTTGATTTGGTGACCCATCCAAATTAGAACAAGGTTTCTCTCAGACACCTCCGAGCTTTAGCACTCGTCCTCACGTGACGGTCCAGCGTCCCGGTCGTGCACTCGACCCCGATCGACTTCGTCAATTACACAAACACGCCGCTCGCCTTCTGCGGGATAGCGGCATTCCGACTACCCCGATTCCAGGTCACCCCCTGCGGTTCCGTCTTTCCGACAATAACGAAACTATCCTTGGTTCCACATTTCGTCCACCGCAAACATTTTCCCGCCCCGCTCCTCCTCGCTCATCTACCGCTTACCGTGAACCCACCCGGCCGCCAGCGGACGTTCCAGAAGACGTCGTTCTAGATCTTAGCTCAGCGGCGCACCGCTCTCGTCTTAGCGATTACTTGGGCAAGGCCGTTTTTGGACCCGACGACGTAGCCTTTTTGGATGCCGCGGATACAGCATCTCAGACCGCCACCGCACCCCCGGAACTTGCCTTAGTACCTTTTGTACAACCCGGTATCCGTCTTTCACCAGAGGTCGAAGCCGCCCTTTTCACTTCACTCCGAGATATCCAAGTGTCCTCCCCCGCGTCCCGACCCCGCGTCAACCTTTTCCCCGGAGCTCCGCCAGCTTTAGTGACTTCTCCGGTTGCACCAGTTCTCCCTCCTGTCATTCCACAACCTCCTACAGTAACCCCGTTGGTTCCGCCAGTCAACCCTCCAGCTCTGGCTGCCGTTCCCGTCAAAGCTCAACCTTTCTACGTCGCCGCCCCGGTGGTACAACCATTCAACGGAACCACCACCGGCGACCGTTCGCTTGGTGGCTTTTTTCGGGAATACGAAGCAGTTTCCCAGGGATGGACTGAGGAATCCAAACTAAACATTCTTATTCTACGTGACTGGACCCGCCCGCCGGTGGCTCAAGCAAGCTTTAGCAATCCGGGTGAACAATGCCCCGAAATACACAACGTACACCGCCCTCAAACCTTATATGAAAGACAGCTTCAAGCCGAAGATTTCCCGTGAAGAGCATACAAAATGCCTTGAGAACCGCCGGATGCGTCCAATGGACACCCTTGAAGATTACTATTATGATGTTTTGGACCTTTGCGTAAAAGTCGACCCAAACATGACGGAAAAGGACAAAGTCTCCTACCTATTGAAAGGAGTGAACAGGGAAACTGGTGAAAACCTTGCCCTTCATGACATCGACACCACGGTTTTACGAGCTGATGACCAGCTTGGCCCGGTTCCATTCGTCCCGCGGAGAGGTTTCCAAAAATGCTATTACTCAATTTTCTTCGGTCGATGAATTGGCAGCACAGATTTCTGCTTTGAATGTGTCCCACGGTCCCGTCGGACGTCAGTTCCAACATACCAGACACCGCAAACGCGGTGCTGCTCCGACTCGACAACCACGTTCCAACCTTTCAAACGATAATGACAATAATCATGCACGTCGCGGAGCACGCTAACAGCCGACACCCGCTCCGTCCAACTATAATTATAACTCTCGCCGTTCCAATTTCCAGCCCCAACGCGGGTGGCATTATTCCGGTTATCGTGGTAATCAAAGGCAACAATTTCGTCCCCGGAACTTTAATTTCCGAGGACAAAATCGATCTTTTCCACCACGTATCCGTCAAATACAATAATTTTCGGAGCCCAATCCACAATAATTGCGTTCATTTCTTGTGCATGCCAGCGGCTTGTGGCTGCCACTCCGTGAATAATTTTCATCCTTCTTCTATTTAACAGTCTGGACATGCCCCTTCCGCCACAGGTCCGTCGTTCCCCGCCATCACCTACCCGCCCTGTACACAAAAGGGCTCCTCCAAAAACGCCAACGCGGTTGCCTACTCGAATCTTCCCTTCTCGGGAAACTAGCGGCGGCGGTGGTCGGTTCCGACCTTCCATCGCCCGTCGCCTCCTACTTCCCCGTCCACGACCAAAAATTAAGCAACTTGACGACCAAAAATCCCAGTGCTCATTCACACTGGATTGGAAATTCAGATGTCCTCCATCTATTATCACAGGTTTTCTTATTAGCCATCATTCCTATTCGTGTTAATGGTCAGTCTTTATACGCTCTTCCGGACACCGGAAGTACTTGTTCGGTTTTGAACTTACATCTCGCTTCAAATATACGATACCAAAAACCCCAAAAAGCGAGCACTGTGAGTGCTGACGTGACACTTGACAAGACCACCTGCGTCACTTTACAACTTTGCGACTCGTGCCCCTTAATTAGTACGACGATGTTTGTATCGCCAGAAATGGCCCACAATTGCATTATAGGCAACGATATTTTGTCCCGTGTCGAATTTCAGATTAATTTTTCCCTCAAAACAATTAGTATGTTCAAATTCATTGTCCCCTTTTTCACATCTTACAGTGAATGTGATTCTCCTACAATTTATACATGCGGTACTCAACCTGCCTCCCTCAATGTCTTGTTTAAACGAAATCTCCCCGGCAGCCTTTCCTACACCTATTCACTTTTTCCTGAATCCCACGCTTACGTCTCTGTTCACGCTTCTCCGGAGCCGAGCACTTACGCCTTCCTCCCCTTCGTAAAAAATACGCTTCCGTTTTCCCTTTTGATTCCAGAATTTTGTATTACCCTTGACGGACAAATTTTTTTTTCACAGTTCCAGTTATTCACACTGGACCTACGCTGCAAACTCAACCGAACTCCTTGCGACTCGGTTCCTTTTATTCTTGCGCTCCGGAATCTATTTACGCTTTCAGTACACATGTCTCGCCAGCCGTCAACAATCCTCTCAGTCACTCTCAGAAAAACTCATCTTCTCCATCACCACTTCCCGCTCGAATGACGGTTGACCAGTTAGCCCTCATCGAAATAAACCCGGTGCTAAACCCTACACAAAAATCAGCTTTAAAAACAGTAATTTCTAGTTATTCTGATGTTTTCTGTTGGAGCCCTTGGGAAGTTGGGAGCTGTACTTTACACAAGATGACCATTGATGTTCAGGGTCACGATCCCAACCTCCATATAAACGTCCCTTTGCGGAACGAGCCCTTATAAAAGAACAAGTCGGCGCACTTTTGGCCGCCGGTATTATTGTCCCTACAATGAGCCCATGGGCTAGAACCGTCTTATTCGTCCCGAAAAAGGGAACCACCGATAAACGTGTAGTAATTGACTACCGTCAGCTGAACAGTGTCACTAAAACTATGAGTTTGCCCATGCCTACACTTTCCGATATTTTTGCAATATTGTTTTCTAGTAAATATTTTTCCCACTTAGATCTTCAGCATGGTTTTTACAATTTCTATATCGACCCCAAGTCCCAAGAATACACTGGATTGAGTACATTTGACGGAAACTATGTTCCGTCGTGTCTGCTTCGGTTTGAAAAATAGTCCAGCATTTTTTTAAAGGATGTTGCGTATAATTTTTAGCAACCTTTTGTATCGGAACACGTTTGTGTTTCTCGACGACGCTACCGATTACTCCCCCGACTTTTCTTCCCATTTGAACGATGTACGCGAAGTCGTCGATTGTTTACGCAAATGCGGGTTGAAACTGAAACCACAAAAATGTAAATTTGGATTCACGACTATTTCACTGTTAGGCTTTGTTATGAGTGCGAAAGGCATATGCCCCGATCCGAGAAAGCTTTTTGGGACGCTTTGAAGTCATTGGTAAAGACAGAAAAAGAATCTTAAGTAATCTGTCAGCTTCGAACTTTGCTTTTACTGGAATACACACATGAGCAAGGACAGGCATAACCACATCTTAGTTTTTGGGACGCAGTAGATTTAATGTTAGGGAAAAAGACGGAAAACTTTGTAATCTATCCGCTTCTCCTTCTCCTTTGGCTCTTAGTCGTACATGAGAGAAGAAAAAATGCATAGCGTTTTTCAGTTTTTCAAACGCATTGAAATCAATGGTGAGGAAAGGGACTAAGTCTTTATTATCCTGCCAGCTTCTCATTTTGCTTTTGCTCTTAGTCGTAAATGACAAAGGACATGGGCACAACCACATCTTTCTGTTTTTGGGACGCTTTGAAGTCAATGGTGAGGACAGAGTAGGAACCTTAAGTAATCTGTCAGCTTCGAACTTTGCTTTTACCGGAATACACACATGAGCAAGGACAGGCATAACCGCAGCTTTGTTTTTGGGACGCAGTAGATTTAATGTTAAGGAAAAAGACGAAAAACTATGTAATGTATCGGCTTCTCACTCTCCATTGGCGGGACGAACGAACAAACGAATTGAGAACGAAAGGGCTGAGTGAAACGGATGAAATATTGGCAATTCTTAATAATCCGCATTTGTTATATATGATTGTGGTATTAGTTCTAATTTCAGCATTACAGCTTTTGATAACCTTACTTAACTATAAGCGAATGAACATTCGAATGAATGGTAGAAATGATATGAGAGAATACTGTGAAAGGGAAGAGTTGGTTAGAACGCGTGGTGCAAATGGTCCAGCAATATAAATACTAGTTGCAAGTTAATAACAGCCAGTTCAGGTTTGTCTTTGCTCATATAAGCAACTAAAGCTTGTACTCTTAATTTGTATTCTGCTTAATAAGTGCCGAGAAGTAATTATACTTAACGTTAAGTTCGTTTATATAATCGTAGGGAATCACGCAAGTGAAATTCGAACTGTTTTCAAATAATTAAAATTAGAGTCAATATGACAAAGTTTCTCTGGAGCCTCATCAATATTCGCAGAAATCATGATTCACTTATTTTTTATTTCAATCTCTTTGCTATTAAACTATGTTTCATTCATTTTATCATCCATCAGTTGAGAAGACTGGTTCTGGGTAGCAGTGGGCGATAAAAATCATTTCTTATATAAACTGGATGCCTGGCGTCAGGCGGTCTCATGGCCTACTCTCAGCTTCCTTCAATAGACGGAGAAAGCAAGCAAAATATCTTCAACAATGAATCAAATCCTTTATTTGCCTGTTCCAAGTTCAAGTCAATAAACTCAGGGGAACGAAATCAGGCGGCAAAACAAAGTCAGGTTAACCTCAACTTCCTGCAACCCAAACACCAAAGCTCAGTGTGTAAATATTCAGGGTGCAGGAAATGTCGATAGCGATGTATGGAGCATTTTATGACTACTCATTCCAGTAATGAGGATGGAAGGTTCATAGTTCGTCTCCCTTTTAATGAGAAAAAGTGCGATTTCGACCTTTCTCGCTCTATTTACATGACGCGTTTCCTTCAAAACGAACGCAGAAATGTGAGACGTCCAAAAAGAGGTGAGCAGGAACATAAATTTTTAAGGAATATTTTGACTTAGGTCATGCTGAGGTAATTACTCTAAAGAAAATAGGAATTAGGTACAGGAATAGGAATAGGAATAGGTTTACATACCATATCAGTCCGATCTCAAGCCTAAAGGCACCACAACTGCGCTTCGTGTTGTGTTTGATGCATCATGTAAAACTTCATAGGTCATTTCATTAAACAATGCACTACGAGTCGAACCTACAGTCCATAAGACAACTTATGAGTTGCTCTAAGATTTCCGTTTCAATCCCATTGCTTTGAAAGCGGACATTGCTAAGTTCCATCGCCAGACAGAACTTGCATCTTTCAACGCATATTGTGTAGGGCAAACCCAGGTGAGCCTATACTTCATTGTCGACTCCTCACAAACACATACGGTGTTAGTCCAGCACCATATTTGCCTATCGCAGCATTGCATGAACTATCAAAGTTGAGAGAGCGTTTTCTTTAGCCTCGCAGTCTGTCATGTCATGACTCAATATTTTGCTGACGATTACACTGGTGGTGCATCTAATTCACCAAACGCATGCTTCTCTCTCACCAAGCCAAAAACTCTTATGATATTTCTGGTCTTATTATTTTAACATTGATTTCTTTGCAAAATAGGTTGATCTGTACTCCTACTCAACCCCTGAAATTATGATGGATGCATGGAAGGATGCACGTGCTCGGGCCCCTGTTTATACAAACGCAAGTGTAAATAAAAAGCTATACAGATAAGATGTAGATGAAGTCGCGACTGGAAACGGTGGAGTTCGTGACACTTTTATTGAAACATCGGCCATTTGTGCATGTGTCGACAGTGCAGTCAAGCAGGATTGTCGATACAAGCGAGCAGCAGCATATTTCCATCATCTGGCGACTGACGAATTAGTTGCCTTACATCAATAAACGATGGAAGTTACCCACAAGAAATCAATCAATTAACGTTTGTGTTTGAAAGTGTTCATAGTGAGTTAGTTACATTAATGCAAACAACGCATGAAACCAATGGACTCCATAAAGTTAATTTTATTTTGGGGTGAAAAATGGAAGACCATACTATCAAAGAACATGGAACTCCTCATTTTCCAACAATTTTTTTCTAGTTTTGGATATTAAAGATATTCTTGCGGCTATTAAGTTTGGTACTACCTATATTCAAACGGAAATTAAAATATGAAGGGAAAAAGAGTCCCACACTGTCAAAATCTATAAACACATTTTACGTGAGGTTCAGTGCGCTTTCTACGGGTAAAGTGATTGGGGACGATGGTTGTCATACTGGATCCTATCCAAACAAAAATGGAATTTTGAACCCGATTTGCGACCGTTTTACGTGCTTTATTTCGTGTTTTCATTTCCATGTACAAAGACCGTCTTCCAGATACGAGACGATCTTACATTCGGTGCGTGAATAACTGGATGAATTTCTGCTGGAAGAATAGTTTGTAATAATATATGATCTATTAAAATAATTAATCTGGTTTGCTTTTAGTTTGTCTAAGTTATTCTTTCACCTCCATCATTTTCATTTTTTTTTACATTGAAATCAAAGATAAATGCAAGGGTGATTTAAATTTCAAAAATCCACCTGAAAAGACAAATCCAACTACTGTCTTCCAGTACAATACGAGTATGACGGTTCTCCTCGACAAATGCATAGAAAATACAGTAAATCTAGATAAGCTTTGCTATTCCGACAGAAAACAACCTTTTTTCATTATTGGTTCTCCCTTCTCCTAATTCCTCACGGATGCCAACTCACAACAATAAAACAGTATTCAAGTAGCTAATAATAAATAACTTTGATAACGTACTAAAGAAGTGTGAAATGCTCCACTTTTTTCAACAATACACATTTGCTCAGAAAAATTAAATCTAACGTTCATGTTCTCATCAGGTATGAAATTGTATAATCTGAATAAAATTCAGTTGGTCAATTAAAAAATATTCCTATGTGCAACCGTGAAACACTATTTGCTTAACGTATCAAAAATGTAATCCCATCTGTCAATAACCTGCTTTGTGCATAGCTTAAAGCGATTTCGAATTAGATACTAGACGAAACTAGACACTAACCAAACAGGTACTGAAGGTGCACAAACAAATTCAGTTTCACCTTGCAATATGGAAGTAGGAACTGTTGGTCTTTACTCCTTTATTCAGGAAAAGTCAAACATTTAATTCTAATCATTGTTGACGACGATGCAATTTCAGCGATCAGGCTTCATCGCACCTAATGATATACGAAAAGAGAAGAAAGCCTAAAAAACTGAGCAACTTCCCATGGCGAGAAAGACTGGAGCGCAAGTTGCACTAAGCAAACTACTGTACTACAGATTTAACTTGTTCATTCCTCCATAAGGATGCACGGTAATTTCACACAGGAATGCCACTAGGGAAAATTAAATGAAAAAAACAATTTAATGAAACCCCTACAAGCAAAATTAATATAGATTCTTGACGAATAAAAGGCAATAAACCAGAAAGAAAGGGGATAACGAACGAATTACATGGTCCTAGAACCATTCATAGCAACTGCGTTAAATTATTTGTTGAAGCGTTGACACGTTAGACATTGTCATTTAAGAATTACAACGTGCATATCATCCGATGCAGTTTAGCAAAACTTCAGATATTACTTACTGGAGCAGCAAACGGACAGAAAAGTTACCAGAAACAGTTGGACCAGATGATTAAAAAAGCCGATTTCCGTGATCAGTTTTGCTGACACGTCTCAGCTTCAGATTATTGGCCAAAGAAATCAGCTTCTCCCAAGCAAGGAAAACAGCCCCCACAGCGTTGTCATTTGCTTTACAAATTATCATACAGTATTAGAAAAATTTCAGAGCGAGAGAGCTCGGGTCATCACGTTTACTAAGGAGTACGTTAGGTATTCATATTTGCGTACGGAAGGTGGTGAAAAAAGCCCCTAACGAGTGTCGGGTTTAGCCGATGAACCGGCCCGGGAAATCCCGGAGCCCACTTTCCTTGTCCGAGATAGATGAGACGGATTTAGGGGCTACTTGCGACCGCCGTAATTTTATGGCAGTCTCTGGCTCTCGATGAGGGAAAGGTTTGGTGAAAGTGCGGAGCGGTAAGCATGCCCATAATGTCCTTATGGACGCTTAGTACTCGGCAATTTTTTGGGGTAAAAACATTGATAATAATATTTCAAATAGAATTCTTACGGACGCTTATTACTCTGCAATTTTTTTTGGTATTGATATTGGTCAATATGTATGAATGAAGGGATGCATGTCAAAATACTGAGTCAAAGCGTCCGTGGATTACGAGCCATGAAATATTAGGTTAAGGTTGAGTATAAAATGAGGATAAATATTCAAACAATACAAACTGTAGTTAAGTCAGATCTATGTCTTTTAGGTCGTTTGTCAATCCGATGTCAAAGTGTGAAAGTCCACTGGTCTGTCGAGTCAAAATCCTCATAACAACATAATGGTAAAACGTACTGTTAAAGCATGAGTATTAATAATAAGTAATATTGGCGCTAATATATCAGTAATATTAGTGATACGAATCCTGACTTCATCTTAATTCAAAATTAAGGTTTAATCATGGGTTTGGTCGTCGTCGAGGCGATTAGTTTAGCAACGTCCCTACCAGTTCACTACAATAACGACATCGATTCAACGGGAATTGCCGTCACGGTGGAGTCGACACCGCGTACTCTCGGGTCCAGCATCAACGCAACGTCTTCGTCATCAGCTCCTACTGCTGCAAAATTATCCATTAACATGATGATGTCCGCAGGGTCCACAGTTTATGACTTTATCCAACGCATGCGGGGCAAATATGGGAAGTCGGAGGATTTCACGAAAGCCAGTGGATTCGATTACAACAATGTGTACAACTCCATATTAAAATACCAGGTAATTAGCGCATACGAACAAGAACGCAAGAATGACATCCGAGGTAAAGAGATAACGGACTTGGGTGAAATATTAGCCATAATGAAAAACTCCACTAGTTTTTATGACATATCACTTATTTTTGTGTGTGTGTGTGTGCATGAACTTGGTTCTCAATTTTATCCTCAATAAAATCAATTGGAATTTTATGGCAGATAGTGGAAGGATGATTTTCCTGGTCGCGAATGATCACATAATCTGTTGAGTTAAACTGCATGCACGGGCGCACAGATATGTAGGACTTGTCAATTTCAATAGTTTGGAGTAGATTTGTCCAAAAATGTTTTCGTTTGTAAGGTGCTCGTCTTGTTTTACTCTTCTCTTTGAGAGATTTCCCGACACGGTCTAATTTGAATTCTAACGAATTTGGCGATTGTTCTTCACACAACACTTAAGTTTTTGCTTGGTTTTAATAACAGCGGCTGGAGAGTATAATTGCGCCTAACTTCCATCCGGACTTTCACCGAGAAAATGAAATCGTTAGCAATTTGCACTTTCACTTATTACAAAGTCCTCCGGATTCTCAAATTCCTTTTTGAAGAAGAACATACATAAATTCTTTCAATTCATCTCTTGAAGGCAGTATACTGTTTATGTGCACTTTACCTTTCCACCCTCCTGTCTGCTCCCAAGTAGTCATGAATACGTATCTACAATTACCTTTCTGAACTAACGGTCGTATACGGAAAGAACCGTCCTTCATTTCATAGGCAAACGGACTGTCCCAGAATTTTTTATTCGAAATGTCGTCCTAACGTAGGTGAATTCACAGTCGTTACAATAGATGGAGAACGATGGTTCCTCGGTTTCGTATATTTTTCAGCAATGTGATTAGGTTTTTTAGCCGAATTTTGTAATACGTACTCACGACTGAATGAATCGCCAGTCCGAATGATGCATTAGCGTGGACGGAACTTAAGCTGGGCATTATCGATTTTTGGCAGTTTTAGCTCTTGACTCTAGATTTCTAATCGTCTGTAATCTGACCTCCTTGGCGTCACTCGATCAAGGAATAGAGCAAAGATTGTGCAGAAAATTATGATTTACGAAACCGGAAGAGAGCAGACAATTCTGTGCATGATTTTCGAGCCATACATTTATCATCCGGCATTCGCACCGAACATAATTAATCTGCATGAAAAGCTCGTTGAGACGATTCGTATTCCGGAAGAAACAGCAAAACACGTTCTAGAGCAACTTGTGAAAGTCGTCCGAGCTTTGCATGCCGTAAGACTAAGATTTTTACATTGTTTAAAAAATCTATTTTTAATACATTTTATTACAGATGAATATAGTGCATCGGGATCTGAAGCCGGCTAACTTTTCGTATAACACCACAACGCAACAAATGTTGGTCAGCGGCTTTGGTCACAGCGCAAGTCCCGTCTATGAGAGTGGAAACATTTTTCGTCGTTTTGGGACGGCATCGTACATTGCCCCTGAAATTGTTAGCAGTGGTCCATTCTCAGGTAAACCTTATTATGTTATGTAGAACCAGGATATAAATTGTAGAAAATTTATGCTCCCATGTGTATGATAAGTAAATGATTGAATCTTGGGTTAAAGTCGTATTAGCCATTGAATCTTGGGTTAAAGTCGTATTAGCCATTGAATCTTGGGTTAAAGTCGTATTAGCCATTGAATCTTGGGTTAAAGTCGTATTAGCTATTGAATCTTGGGTTAAAGTCATATTAGCCATTGAATCTTGGGTTAAAGTCGTATTAGCCATTGAATCTTGGGTTAAAGTCGTATTAGCCATTGAATCTTGTGTTAAAGTTAAACATGTGCAGAAGCACATACAACAGCGGAAGAGGACCATGCAGCACCATACCGCGGTGTCAACACAAAGGCCCCGCACCACCTCGGCGAACCTCGCCGAACGCCGCCGGTATAATATTATGATGACGATGACAACGACGACTACAATGAAGACGATCACTGCAAAACAAAACGGTAAATTTGAACATATGCACTGGAATGGAATACATGATTATAGGGCAGCGCACTTTGACAACGAGCCTATAACCGACTGAGGAAATAACTTTCGCGTCACTCATTCACTACAAACGTCCCATAGGAGTAGTCAAAAGGGACAGGGTCGCAGCCCCGAGGTTGAACTGCCACGAACCGAGCTTCCTCGAAGATCAGACCACGTGCGACAGAATCATTGGACCCGTTCCGATGGGTCACATAAAGACAATCAGTCTTTACGCAGTCTAGACTAGCATTCACTAGTCCGAAAGGCATAGAAGTGCATTGATACAATTAATCACCAGTTGTAAATGCTGTCTTTTCTTTAAAATCGGGATGGAGAGGAATTTGGTGAAAGGCGGAATCACAATCAAAAACGAAAAAGAATTTGGAACCTTGGAGTTTTGTCTAAAGAATCTTGGATTAATGGAAGAGGATAAAATGAATCTTTACGGGTTATTGCGTTGATTTTACGAAGGCATTTTTGTGTATTAAATTAATCTGCAGTAAATTAATTATTAAATTTTTATTTTGTAAGCTGAGACTGTGTGCAAAACCATCTACACTTCAATTTCATAAGCATTTAGTAATGCATCATGGGCATGGGGCGGGCAGTTAAATTAATAGTATATGTAACCAGCAGCAATTGCTCAGTACCGCAGAACAATACTGCTTTGTGAAAACCCAAATATTCGAAAGTTATATTCATCATAATTATTTATCATTGTCTAATTAATTGAACTGGCTGTGTTAAAATACCGCTCACTGTTAGTGTGAATAGGGAACAAATGATCGAAACAGGGTTCTGACAAAACTGTGCGTTTTACGATATATAACAAATAACAACGATAAACTGTATTGGGGCAACATGCGATTCAATCAATGTAGTTTTCTGCTCCGATTGCATTACTGCAGCAAAGCACTTATTCAACACGAATTTTGAAGTGTCAGACAAATGAAAACCAAACTCGAAGTAATTAATGGAAATGAGAACTTTAACTTACTTAAATCGAAGTAGTTTTGTAACGATACCTTCTCAATCAGAGCTGCAAAGTGAGTCGTTGATTGTTGGAGTCATGCTCATGAGTATCTGCAACTGCAACTCACTGCTAACTCCTGAACTTGTGTTCGGGTTTCACACGACATTTAAAATAAAACAAACTGAACAGAAGATGTAAATAACGACTAACTAATTATGAATTAGTTTGGCTTTGGAAACAAAGATTGTCAGCAACTCAAAGAGATGAACGGAGCTATAGAGCGTTTTGATGTCTGAAGTCCGTGTGATGTGAATGCTGTGCGAATGGATGGAACTAATGACTAAAGTGTCAAAATAGAGAAACGCGTAGAAGCGTCCTTTCAAACTGTCTCAGGAAACAAAAAGACGCCAACCTCCAACTCTGCTTTTGCTAGAAATAGACATTCTTAGAAACTACATTTTTAGAATTGTGAAGTGTGAATTGAACGAGACTTTTTAATCTTTAATCCTAAGTAAGTGACTCCGTCGTACTCTCGTACTATACTTTGTACACTTCGAAGTGTGGATTTTAACAGCCAAGTCTATATACAAACGAATGACATACTTCTGATTACTTATTAAATAATACAGAGCAAATTCAGAGGACCGAGGACCTTTTCGTTATTTCATTAGCTTTGGGATCATAATAGTGGAACTTCTTAATAAATATAATATAATATGCTATATTATAAATATAATATAATATAGTATTGCCATTCAGTCTGCTGTCTTGCATTACCGTCGGTGTTAATATATATCATGTGTTTTTTCATCTGGCGAGCTTTTTTTAACTTTTCATCTTCCACACGCATTATCATCTGGAAATTAGGTTCTGGCCGGCCCTGGCCGCTCGTCCAATAATAATAAGCAGTTCAGTGTTCACTTTTTGGCATAATTATAATTCTCGCTTACAAAATACATGGGCGCAAGAAAATTACGTTTAATTTTTGAACACAGTTTCTCTCACAAAATCCGTGTCTGGAGTGTGGACTGTGTGGACCAAGAATTATTGCTCAATTTTCCAGGTGGCATTGGGAGACATCAGACTTTGCTTTGCCACTGAGTCAGTCGTATCATCCTGAGCGTTTACATGGAAAGTTAAATGAAAGTGAATTCGAATGAACCATTGAATTCGTGAAAATTGATAGTGACCCGGATGTGGGACGGAAACTACTCCGTCACAGAAACGGAACCACAAGCAATGAGACACCAACATCTGTGAAAAAACTGGTCGTCTTCGGATTGATGTGTATAAAGCATGCAAAGCGGCGAGAAAGTTGTGGTGAATAAAGAAATAGAGTTTACAGACTTGAACGCGACTGCTTCCTTAACTGTATTTAATATGGCCAGTTGGCCATCCTCGTCAATATTGTGGAAATCATAGGTTACGGTTTACGATGACTAAATGCCATCAGACGGTACGATGCTGTCATAACAAATACGAACACTTACGGATTACAGGGAGGTTATTCAATTGTGTAAACAATCAAACTGAATTCAAGTTCGATGGGTAACTGTTCTTGTATCACTGTTTGAAAATCTCAGTATTGGTAATACGATAAGAGAGTTGAACACTGTGAAATATATCAAAAACCGATTTTTTTGCGTAATGTGAGTGGTTATGAAGGTTTGGTGTGGTTTCCTATTTCCATGAGATGTGAATGTGGACTGAAAAGTGACTTGAGTGACGCTACTTTGAGGAGGACGCTTTCTTTGGGCGCAACAGCAGTATTCAAAAATAGATACGGCCGGCTGCTGGCCCAAAATGACGCTGAGGACACTACTGAGGAGTCGATTCCGCTATCCTTGACGATGAGTCACATCACAATCACATCAACATCGTCAGTTTTTCGCTTGGGCTGGGCGGCTGTGGACCGTGCGTGTGTGGACCTTTTTGTAATATTCCTATACAGACAGACAAGAGGACAGAGTATTAATGTGTTATTTATGGGCTTCTTTAAAAAAAACCCTTTTTCGTGCTACCAAATATGAAATGTGAGACTATAGAAGACTTCCATAATCCAAGATGCTGCCTATAGTACTTGAGTTGAGACCCTTAGAGAGTTTCAACTTTCAATAATAGGTTAGCTGACCTGACCTAAACTGACGTGATCTTATCTAACCTAACGTAGCGGAACCAATTTTCATCAGCGGTCCTTCTGTTCTACACTTCCATATTCCACTCTAAAACCCATTGTTTGTAAATTCCAACCATTTTGACTTTCATAATTTGCCAACGCCTAGCCTTGCTGTTCGTGTAAAATAGTTTTAAACGTGCGCGAAACTAAAATAAACAGAAATCTTACAACCTCTGTTCCGCGATCCAGTCATCTAATAAACAAATGCTACTTTTAATTTGATATAATTGAATGACTGCACGTTTGTACATATGAGCATAATGTATTATTTTGAATTTCAATTGTAATTCACAACATTCATAAGACAATACCAACAAACTTTGTGCGCTGAGACACAGAAGGACTTTAATTCATTAATTTGCGTAAGTTGACAAGCTTCGGAAATCCATTATACTACATTTTAATTGTCGACTTGCATTAAAATAACCAGGAGATGATGATGACGAATCAGAAGGGGAGGACTGATGTGACGATAATCCCAGTGATGAGGAAGTAAAATAGTACTTGCACATTGTCAAACTAAATGGGTTTCGGGTTCTGGTTTTGAGTTTTGATTCAGCATTCTCAATTTGGAAATGTGTTTCGAATTGTTTTATCATCTGTTGCTTCATCAAGGACTTTCTCAACTCGTCTTCCAACAGGACTTACATGACGGATATGACCCCGCTTTGATAAATAGACGCAGTGATATAATAACATTGAAAGCTGTCAAGTACGGAGAGTTGAACAGCAATGTTACTATGCAACAGTCGCTAGTCGTGGACGTTTTGAAGATGACGTCACTTGAGATGAACATGGCTTTCCGTCCTGCGTTGAACGTGAGATGGTGAGATTCTGACGATTCAGATTTCTGAACTGAATGAGGACGTCGCAAGAATGTAAAAAATTCAAACCGTTCGTGTGAAAGTGTCATGCAAAAAGCTTGCCTGACGCAGTCTTCCGGTTCCAAACTTTCTGGAAACGGGGGGGCGCATTCGAACAACGAAGTACAGAGGTACGAGATACATATATTACACTCCTACATTTGACTTAACACCACGGGTTGGGCATGGTGAATTGATGAAAAAAAATATATCTGTAATTACCTGCTAATGACTAACGATAACTCTGAAAACGTTCAAGGGTTTAGTTCTTCTCTGGGGAAGGCGAGAAATACCATCAAATTGGACCGTTAACACATCAATAGGACAAGGAAGGAGATGAACCAAGTGACCCTGTCCTGTTCCAAAACCCTTTGTCACAGGGTAAAGTAAAGTTAAAGTATTCGGAGCCGTCTTCCCGCACTCTTATTACTTTCCCACTAAAATGTGCTCGTTTTCATTCATTAAATAACCGTAAGGAGCAAACGGTGTTCCCACTGCAAATGCAGTCAAATGAGCATCGTTCAGTCTATTCCAATGATCTTGTTTCTCCACGCTCACCAATTGTTGCGAAGTAGATTGATTTCGTTTGATTGACTTGTAGTATTTCCAAAGTATTTGTTTTTCGCTGTTTCCGGTTACAGGAAACTCTCTAGAGTGCCAGTCAGAAAATCTCAATGACCTTTACTATTTACGACTCCCTAGACACTCTGAGAATTATAATTTATAACTTATAACACACAATCACTAATCAAATCAGTTTTCTATTATTTATTGAGAATATTTCTCAGAGCAAAGACTCGTACGTCGCACATCCTTTAACTAGCACACGTCTCACCGTCTCACGTCTCTGGAACTCTGCGGAATGTTTCAACCAAACCTTTTCTACACAGCACAGTACAAAATACCTAACCTCAAAATTGCAAATACATTGCATTGAGTGGTTCTTCCTTTCCTATCCTGTCCTATGCTAACAGAATGCATTGATTTTACATTGATAATTACTTAATTACATATAAAATGGCATCTTACAATTTTACTTGCGCAACATCCCATATCATTGATATCATCTTCTCATCCTGCATACAATCCTATGCTGGCTGACTTAACATTTCATTACAGCTATCAATTACAAGTAATACAACAAAAATCTACGCCTCAATCTTATCTTTTAGACTGTTCTTTGCTCATCTGCATGCTATGCTAACTTGCTAACCATAACTTGCTGTTAATAAATACTTGAGAATGTACGAAGTATGCTACAGTTCCATAATTTACGTAGAAATGAATGGAGCACCTCCAGACCAAAACAATTCTAGAAGTCATTGTGATTTGTGATTGATAGTAATTAATGGTCTTCATGAACTTGTTAATTGTCTGGGGTGCTTTGAGAAATGGGTTTGAGTATAGTATTCGGCGGTGTTGGGAAATCCCGATCCACATTGTGTTTTCTGTCCAGATGTGCAAAGTAAACAAACGGAAGTTCCAGTTAAGTTCTTCCTATCGCTTTTAGCTTTAAGCTCACAGCCAACACTGCATTAGAGAAAAGCCCGTGTGAAAGTGCAACTCGTAAGCCTAATATAATCCTTGGCCAGACTGGGCAATAAAAATAAACGGATAGAAGCAAATGGGTTGCAGAACAGATTACAGATCACTTCGTCCACTCGATCATTTACCCGTTTTCCAAGTGCACAGTTTGCACAATGCACGTACAAAAGTTTAAAAAAATCTTTCTGCAAAGGGTTAAAAAATCCTCGGTATGAACAGTGCATTCTTGAATACTAGCGCAACGACACAACCGCGAAGGACCTTGGCTGGCGTGTTGTACGTGTCAAGGGGAGGAGCGCAGCAACAACTGTGTATGCTTTAAACAATTATTTCATAACATTTTAGCACATTTTTAAAGACTTTTTGATAAGATTTTGTCCTTTGGTTCTTACAGGGGCTCGCGGTACACTCTGCCATGCATGCCATGTGGTTACAATTCTTTTGGTCATCTTCTTTACAATTTTAATTGTTGTTAACATTACTGTTAACAGCAAACAAGAGGAGAAATCAAAATTTCGGAGTTCTTCTCTTCCGTTGGGCCCTGCCTTACTGATTTTGTCGAGTCTCATCATTCTCATTTTTTGCTGCGTTGCAAACTTAAGAAACGGGTACGAAAATGAGACTTCCTCGCATTTTACTAATGCTACCTGTTGTAATAGTCTTCAAGGTGTGACGATTCACAGTACCCTTGTCCCAGACCTACCAGCAACAGCAAGGTCGGACAGCAGTGTTGGAGAAGCCTTACAAATGTCAAACATGTGATAAGCAACAGCTACATACCACTATTTATCTTATATAGTCTTCTTCGGAACAGAAATCTGCTTTTTATGTTTTGGACATTTTGCAATGACAACAAAATCTGAATCATCCGATTTTATGAACGAAAAAAGAGCAGTGTATTAAAATTACGTTTCCTTACATTAATGATGTGAATCTTGGAGGAATAAAATTATTCAACATTGATCTGATCAACGATCATTAAACTTCAATTTCATTCCGCGTAAAGTTCAGCGATTCGTTCGGAAGTAATCTTCGCAGTAGTTTTCATGGTGTTTGATAAACACGCTTCCAAAATGATGCTGGAGTTCAATGCTTGACTTTTCCTCCGCGTTCTTACGTAATCTCAAGGTAATAACCGGATCCGGTACACCTACAGCGTTGGAAGTTGTTGGTAGTTCCTTCATTAAGGTGGAGTTCCGCAAAACCGCTTGCAGGCATCTCGTCCCAACGCTACAAGTACAAGATCATAGGTCATGTAGGTCATATCATAAATTGAATTGTGTAGTAAGTGAGTATATCATGTTGACGTAATTACTCTGTGATTGTCTGGAACGATGAATTACACACGAATCCTTCTGCTCCAATCAATTTTTTCCTCACTATGCTTGCCACTTTATGATTTATGGACATTCGGTTCTCGTTCCGGCGTTTCTTATCAATAGGGTTTCGGGGTTTCGGAGAAATGAAGTACATTGCCTTATGAGCTTTCACCAACAGGAGCACGTCGGTGTGATTGTAATTTCTCTTCATAGGATGTCGAACAATTTTTATTTTAGTCTCCCTGTTGAACTCGACGAGCATCGCCACCATTTCCCACCCATCGTTGATTGAACTCAATTTGTTCTCGAAAGCTTTCTTATTTGGAAAACTTGAAGGACGCCGAAAATATCCGCGCCAGTTCTTTCGAGGATCGCCCGTTTTATTTCTTCGTTTAGCCTTAGGAACTTGCAGACCACTAAACCGATCCCTTGCTTTGCTCGTCATCCTTACAAGCGTGTAGAGCTTCGTCAAGTAGTAAGGGACAATGATGGGAACCGCCGACAACGGCTCCTCAATTTCTTGGTTCAACAACTTTTCTCGACCCGGACGAAACTGGGACCAAGAATACTGTAATTCAGTGACCACCCGCCCGCCAGTTGCGCAGTCGTCACAGTGATGTGTGACCTGCGTCCAGTCTTCAGCATTCGATCCAAAGGGATGATCATCGTGGTTCATGTCCATATTATTGACGCTGCTGGCTTGGACGGAAAATTCCCAAGTGCTTGCGGACGGTGACATTGGCTCCCATTTAATCCGTGCTGGTAAACCGGACGTGGACACCAAATTGAGCTCTTTTCTGTCAGAGTCACTACCTCTTCTCACGTAATCCGAATCTTCCATTTTCACCACGACGCCACCTTTAGCGTCTGTGTCCAGATAAGTCATCATCTGTCCTACCTGGGTTTCAGTAAGTTCAAAAGGTTCCGATTTAATTTCCACCTCCAGGAATGTCGTCACTGGAAGGCTTTCCTCATTGTCATCATCGTATACGTACGGAAGAGGTTGTATCACGACTTTACACTTTTTGAGACGAAACTGATACATTACGTCTTCAATTTTGTATTTGACATCCACCGGATTACCTTTAGCAAATCAGAAATAATTTTTACATCTTTGGCGCACATTTTTTATTTCAAACAATTATGAAAAAACATACGTACTTGGTCCCGGTTCCATTTCCATCTGTTTGTCAACAACGCCAAATCTTCCCCTGAGACAATTACAAACGAAAGTGAGGACAAAGCAGTCGATGCCGAGGAATCACCATAAAACCACTGTTATTGAACGGGTTACGTCATGATTGTCCACACAAGAAAATCTAAAATTCTAGAGATAAAATATAAAAATACTGAAGCAGCTGTTAATTTATATTAATTGCACGTCTGATGATGTGGCTGTTGTACTTGCGAAATCACTCAACGAAAGTGAACATGACAGAACCATGACCCGGTGGTTACAACTTAGTTCCCGAACAGCTGTTTGGGTCAGTAGGTCAAAAAAGTCAAAATCAAAATCCTACATTAATATCCACACGTAAAGCTGAACTTTCTGAGATTGGGAGGGAGATGAGAGCGAGAGGATTGCGCAAGCAAAATCCGCGCCTTATGATTTAACACACGAAGCAATAGCAAAGCCAGCATCATTATTGCATCAGATCCCGCTGATTTTGTAGAATGGACTATTAGGAGCCGAAACTTCTGGAGACGAACGGATAATTGCATTGTGGACACTTCTTGTCATAAATCACCACCATTCACGTGCCAAATGAAGAGACAAATTCAATTTTATGCTATTGAATGACGTACACAAGTATACTTTAGTATTCAACGAAACTTAGAAAAGAGTACAAAGAATACATCGTATGGTAGAGACCGACTTTTAGATTTACACGACGACTTACTCAAATACAAGTCAAATGTTAGGTAACTTAATATTGATAAAAGAACAACGCACTTATTCATAAACTCACGCAAGAAATTAAAATCATGCATGATTCGGTTCAGGATCACAAAAAGGATGAAAGTAATTCATTTGGGCGTTGGGCCGCTCATCCGCCTTGGTTTTGGCTCTATTTGATTTTGACAATCCTCTCCTCATCGTATCAGTTTTAAAGAAAGAAAGTGAGCTGTGAATCAGCTCAATGTACTCACTTGACAGCTTGAAGAAGTCACATGTACAATAATTAAAGACACATCGTAATTTTTGTTATAATTAACGATAGATGATATCGATATTCAGTTCAAAATAATCAAGTATCGCATGTTTAGCTAATCGACGGAGATTTTTATGATAACTGACTAATTGAGATGAGTCATAACATGTGAAAATACATTGAAAGGTCAATCAAATCAACGGCGGGAAATACCATGTCACGCATTGTACCACCGATCGCAACCACTGACATGTTGTCCGTTGTCCCCGTTCTGACGGGCAAACGGATTCTGGCGTCAACCTACGGCGGGAAATGCCATACGCATTGGAGCACCGACTGCAACCACCACAATGTTCCTGTTCGAACGAGCGTTTTGATGTCTGAAGCCCGTGTGATGTGAATGCTGTGCGAATGGACACGGGAAATAAACTAATGACTAAAGTGTCAAAATAGAGAAACGCGTAGAAGCGTCCTTTCAAACTGCCTCAGGAAACAAAAAGACGCCAATCTCCAACTCTGCTTTTGCTAGAAATAGACATTCTTAGAAACTACATTTTTAGAGTTGTGAAGTGTGAATTGAACGAGACTTTTATCTTTAATCCTAAGTAAGTGACTCCGTCGTACTATACTTTGTACACTTCGAAGTAGGGATTTTAACAGCCAAGTCTATATACAAACGACTGACATACTTCTTATTACTTATTAAATAATACAGAGCAAATGAGAATCTGGTCTTCATTCCTTCATTCACCTTTGCAAGGCGTGGAAATTGAAAGTGGACGGGCGGACTCAAAACTTTTAGAAAAACTACTATTATACCCGCATAATTTACAGAATGGCGAATGAAAAATCCAACACCATGCCAAATGCAATCAAAATCATGAAAATAGAATCACTTTTGCGAATCTCAATAATGAACGTTTCTGGACTTTTGACCTTGTGACAAGGATCATCTATTCGGGATTCGGAAAGAGAGCAATCAGAAAAATAACATTATATTTATTTTACAAATATGGCATGTGAAAAACGTGAATTATACAAATTATAGTAACTAGCAAAATTTCCAATCTCGTCCATTCTGCGGTCGACATTCAACTGGGCACTCCCTACGTACGTTTGAGCGTTTGGGTGCGACGTAATTCCCAACAAAATCTTGTTTATTTTCCCGTTTGGTAGGAAAGGGAATTGAATGCTTGAATCTCTTGCAAAAATAGCTGTCATGTGCAATAAAACTGGGCTCAATTTCCTTCTTGTAGATAGTTGCCAGAAGTTGTTGATCTACTCCATAATAAGACTTAAACTTTGTGGCAGGATTGGTCTTATTAAAAAACACCGAAAGCATCCGTCGACCTTGTTTAGCGGGCATTTTGTTCACTTTCGCACCCCACATTCCGGCTAAGATAATGTTGTTATGCTTCTGATGATCCCTCATTGCATGGAACGTCTCGTTCCTCTCTAGCCATTGGGCCACAGCGGATGTTTCCCGACTTGTCACTACAGAATCCAAATCCCGGGACATGAAAATGTCAACTAGTGGGTCATCCAAGGGGAGAAATCGCCAATGCACTCCAGAATATTTGCTAATGTCACCTAATAATGGAAAAATACCAAAACGAAAAACAACGTTCAGCAAATTAATATCCAAAGGCAATAAACGTCTTTCGTAGGTCTTATTATATTATAGTTATTAATTAGTCTACACGAGCGTATACGCATATACCATAATTCGGAATAAATCGGACGTCACAAATGTCCACGTGACCATTTTCACACAAAACAGAACACAGGGATTTATCGTAGCTGGTTCCCATTAAGGTATAAACCCGCATGACCCATCCAGGGTACAGTGACTTAATTTTCTCTGCATTTAGTTGTACACCATTTACGTAAGCGGATTCTCGGCCAGTCATTTTCTTCAGAGGTTGATATAACGAAAACGAAATGACCTTCTGACCAGGTCCTCGGTCGGACGCTTCGAAATTACAAACGGAAGTTCGAGAACTGTCGCTGATTTGGGATTCAATTTTAGTTACAGAACCACATCCGCAGA